>CAUYPK010169584.1:0-12959 GCA_963574355.1 Loris lydekkerianus
ATCAGATCCCTGTAATGTATTTTTGGTGTTGTGAAGTGGTTTCTTAATGAATGTGGTTGGCCAAATTGGTCATGACACTGCTCCAAGCGGGAGTTTCTTCAATTGTTCTTAACTCTGCAAACAAGTAAGTCATTTTTCCCCCACTTTTGTCAGTACCAGTAGATACTTTGAAAAATATTGCATGATTTAATGATCACAACAATGTTATTGATAGTGATAATAATAAGCATTTATTAGGCATCTATATTATGTGCAAACCATTATGGAACTAGAAATTGGTTATATTCTCATATTTTTTTCTAACAAGAAAAGTGAAGTTCTGATAACATTATCAGATTTCAACTCTTACTCTGAGTACTTTTGTACAGAAGATCAAGGAACTCCAAAAATCAGATAGGAGAGAAAAAAAGGCAGCATATAAATCAGGAATACAATTCTAAACTTTTTCAGCACATAAAATCTGGAAAAGGCAAAAAAGGAGGAAAGAGTACCTTCAAATTAATCATTAATTATGAGATATACCTCCTTACACACGCCTTTAAAAAAAATTATTTATTTATTTATTTTTCTTTGAGACAGAGCCTCAAGCTATTGCCCTGGGTAGAGTGCTGTGGTATCACAGCTCATAGCAACCTCCACCTCCTGGGCTCAAGTAAGTCTCCTGCCTCTTCCTCCCAAGTATAATAGCTGGGACTACAGGTGCCCACCACAACGCCTGGCTATTTTTTCATTGCAGCCATCTTTGTTGTTTGGTAGGCCCAGGCTGGATTTGAACCCACCAGCTCAGGTGTATGTGGCTGGCTCCTTAGCCGCTTGAGCCACAGGCACCAAGCCTACACATGCCTTTTAATAGTCTTATTTTTTAACTATTTTATTTAGTACAAGTGAAACTCTAGCTCTTGGTAAATAATTTTGGCAAAGCACTATCTGGCCCCAGAGAATCACTTCAGACTTTTGAAGGCTCTTTGGATAGTCGCACACATAAGTGTGAAAACCTAACTGAAATGAGAACTAATGGTATATGCAGGATCTTTTGTGAACAAAGGTTATTTTTATGCTAGAAGTGGGACTTTAAAATTATTATTTTCCTAAATTCAGAGGTAAAATACACCTGAGCTATTAGAAATTTAAATTAATATCTGCTGATTTTCACCATCCTCCCTAGCATGACAAGTGGCTCTATCTCTCTTTGGACTACATGCCCATAGAAAAGTTAATCCAAGCATCCATAAGTAATATCCTTTTATTTTGAGTCTACATGCGTGTATAGTCCACTCTGAGGAAAATTAAATAGTGTGCCCCTGCAAAGCAATGAATTGTCATCATCACCATTGGTATCAGCCCTGTGCTCCCATCATTACCATCATCATCACTACCATTGTCATCACTGTCATCGTCATCACTGCCATTGTCATTGTCATCAACATTACCTTCATAATTAAATGATAGTCCTTTTTTTGTAATGGTACATGACTTTACTTATTAACTCATTTAGTCTTAATTATTCAACTAATCGTTCTCACTTTGTGCAGGCAGAATGAGGATCAAAGATCCCATTTTTGGCAGGGGAGGAACCCCAAGTAAAATAGAAAATTAAAAAGTAAGCTGAATGAGTTAGAATAAAGAAAAGTCAGCTAATTTATCTTTAAGCCAACAATTACTAAATTTCTTATTAGAACAAGTTTCTGACCTTTCCTGAAACTCCAGCCTGTTGGGGATACAGCTTACACAAATACCCTGCTGAGTCTGTGAACACTTTGAAGAAAGTAATGGCCATAAAAGAGATTATGGCAAGACCTAGAATAGATACATCTTTCAGGTCATTTCCTGCCCATTAAACAGACACCCACTGTGGAGATTTGCATTTGGCTGGAGCAGAGACCAAGGAAACAGTTCCAGCGCTGAAATACAGCCAGGAGGGCTTATATTCCTTATTGCAGAGGAAAATCCTCTGTGGCAGTGATGAAAGGAAAATGCCTCTCTTCCATAGATTCCTGAGAAGAGATTAACTTCCATGGCATTTTACTCCACAGTGAACTAGCAGAGTTTAATACCTCCCTAGCAACCCACACAAGGCTCAAGTTTCAGATTCCTCAAAATTGCTCAAATCCTTAAAGTTCATAATGATAACAATAGGAGCTGATATGCTCACTCAGAGAAACTGCTGGTGTTTTTGTTCCCTCCCTCAGCTTACCACCTGGGCAGATAGATTTCAACAAAAGCTGAGTGGAACAGAGACTCAGAACAGAGACTCGAGGTCACTCGCCAGAACCCACAAAAGGGCTGTGATCCCCTAAGCTCCCACCTTTGAAAATTCTGTTCTGTGTCTATCTCTTTCTTTGTTCTAATTCCTAACTTTATATTTCTTAAGTCAGTCATGCCAGTTCCATTGGTCTTAGCAGACCCTGCCCCCAAGGCAGGACCCTACACTATGTTTACACACACGAGGACCCTAAGGTATAGAAAAGTTCAATGACTGATTTAATGAAGGTCACATAGCCAGTAAATGGGAGATTTAAAAAAAAATGAAATGCAATTTGCACAACCCCAAAGACTGTACTATTTCCACTGCATTTTCTTTCTCCAGGACACATTTGGTTAAAAAATTAATTAATCGATTAAGTTAATTAAAAAAATTAGCTCCTACTGTTCTTTCAAGGCCTGGCTGCATTTCAGGAATATGTTTGAAAATGCCCTCTGAGTAACCTGAAATATGCTATTGCTTCTAAACTAATAGCACCTTGGAAGAACATTGGTCAAAGACATTAGAGGGCACAGTTATTTGAAGGTATTTTTCTTAGATCCACACGCCTTAAGGACACCTAAGGTAAATTACAATTATATTGCTTTTCTTTTTACTTAATGTTGTTAAAAATGTAAATAATGCTGACCTTATATTTTGGAAGGTTGTTGGAGACCTGTTCTTTGTTCAAGCTACATTTAAGAAATTCGTATTATTGGAAAGCATGTGCTTGCTTATTGAGTAATAACAAATCTCAGTTAGCTAGATAAATACACACTTTCATGTGTATTTTAAGTTGAAAAAGTAGATTATTTGTAGGTTTTTATTTTGTTTGTGGGCATTTATGAGGGACTTTTTCTGTTTTTCTGAAATGAGCTTGCTGATATTAAAAAACCCCTCAATTTTAGCTTAAATTGCAGCTTAAATTGAAAAAAGAAGCCAATTATGCAGGCAGTTTTTGTAAACCTATCAAAACATGAAACATTATTTCTTAAGGAAATAATTATTTCAGAAAACTATTAAGTTTATAATCCTGGGGAAACCACTGCAGGCTGAATAGTATGGGGGAAGTGTTGCTAAGCCATTAGTCAGCCCCTGCTCTGTCAATTTTGTACTTTGCAACTTTAGACAAGTTCCATAATATTTCTGAGACTTGGGTTTCTCAAACCAATAACAAAGTATATAACCCAAAGGTTTTTAATGTTTCTTTCAACGGAATAATAACGGAAAGTGTGTTGAGTTAAGCGTTTACCCATTAACAAAAATATTATTTTCTACTTATTTCAAAAAGCCTTTAAGAATATGAAAAAGTATGAAATAATTCAAAATCAAATAGTTTATGCTTTCAAAGAAATAAAATCTTGTTCATATGTCAAATTCTTCATTGACCTATTGTCCATGCATTATACATATATGTATATTTTTTCCTGTAGTTTAAAAAGGGCTGATGACACATAGTTGGTAAGTGGTAGAGCTGGAATGCAAACCCCAGTCTGCTGCTTAATACTGCTGCATAATTTCTCATAGAAAAAAACATGACCTCAATTAAAGTTAACATAACCAGTTACCATCTGAAAGCAAAAAACGGAATTCACTGATTATGTCTGTAAGGGAGAGTTGGGCTATTGGGATATTCTAATCTAGAAAAAGCCGAAAGATTTATGCCATCTGAAGAGAAACCAGAGTATAGGATATTCTAATCTAGTAAAGCAGAATGCTAAAATAATATAAGATTTAGAAAAATAGTTGATTTGGGGATTGTGCTGGTATCAGAGGCAGAATTGCAGGAATCCCTGCGGCAGACACACCTTTTGTATTGGTTACAGATGTTAGAGTGGGTTTATATCAGCCTTGTAGGAATGAGGACTGACACGAGTCCATAGCCCATTGAGTGTCAGGCTGTGTTTAATGAAACCCTTGGTTCTTGTTTAGGTAGTCTTAAAAAGTCTTGGTCTTGGGTGGCACCTGTGGCTCAAAGGAGTAGGGTGCCAGCCCAATATATCGGAGGTGGTGGGTTCAAACTCGGGCCTGGCCAAAAACTGCCAAAAAAAAAAAAAGTTTTGGTCTTTACATGTACTGTGGCTATAGAACCATATTAAATGAATTAAACAGGTTTAAAATTATTCCTTATGTTTACTTGTTAGCATATTCATTGGCAGCCCTGTGACCACCTATCACTTTAACGGTTCATTGGAAGATTCACATAGCTCAACATAATGCTTCAGTTTCGGATAATATTTATTACAGTAATAGATATAGTTCACTAACAGCAGGAAAAAGAGGCACAGAAAGTAGTTAATCGATCATAATCTTTTCCATCTTCTCTCTTTGGGATCATACAGACAGTTTTCTCTCTGTGAACTCCAAGGATAAATACAAAAGGTTTCTGCCCAGGATAGCCTGCTGGGGTCTCACAGATCACTTTTCCTAAGGGGAACTAGCTGATGTGTGACCAGCCATGGTGCAGACTTCCAACAAGGCACCACGTGCCTGTCAAGAATCTCTAGGTTTACCTTAAGCATGCTGATGAATCGATTCATCTTTACCTACTACTTCAGGTATATAGAACTACGTCAGTCCCTGAAATCTGTGAAAACATTCCAACAGCTTAGAGCCTGACGGAGAGTGGTCACTATGGCTACAGAGATAAGCAAACCTGCCACATTCCTTAAATTTCCCCAGAAATGCCTCACAAATAACCGCAGCAATGCCAGTCTTTGACATGTGTGGGGACATTAACAAAATTCTTGACCTTTACCTTTCTTTGTGGATCACATATACCTCATGAGAGTTTACACAGGAACAACTGCTTAATCATCATTTACAAGGACTCTCAAGTGTGCCTCTTAACAGGTGGAGATGACTGCGGCACTGAGAGTCTTTGCCATCAGACTGTCTTAGTTTGTACCCTGGCTGGGTGTCTAGTAGCTTGTCATTGAGTCTGTCATTAAATGAATTTATATCTACCTGCTCCTTAGCAAAGGGTTTGAAATGTAGTAGTATGGAATCAATAAAAAATAACTTTTAATAATGATAATTAAATTTACAATCTCATTTAATTTTCACAGTAAATTTGTGACTGGGCATAGCATGTGTTATCATATTAATTTTTATATAGGAGAAACTGGAAGTCAAAAAAAAAAGCGGGGCAGTGCCTGTGGCTCAAAGGAGTAGGGCACCGGCCCCGTATGCCAGAGGTGGTGGGTTCAAAGCCCAGCCACGGCCAAAAACTGCAAAAAAAAAAAAAAGAAAAAAAAAATCCAAAGCATTATTTTCTTCACAGATAACCATGAGGGTAGGGTATAGACTTCCAACTTATTTCTTCTCATTTAAGAAAAATATTTTTAAATGAGAATGGAAACAAATAATGGTTTGACTGAGGGAAAAGAAAGGAATATATTCCCAGGCAAATCTCAAAGTTTTACACAAATTATTGGGTTGGTTAAGACACCAGTGTTAATCGTTAGAAGTATGTGGCTAAACTCTCTAGTGTCTTATCTCAGGAGAAAATGGGTGGTCACAGCACTATAAGCTGTAGCTCTGTAATGCACAGTTTCCTAACTTCGGGCTCCTACATCTACTGAGATGTGACATGGATTTGGCAAAAGGTGCCGTGCCATGGCTCATTAGCTCATTAACAGTATAGAATCTCCCAAAAGGCTAAGAACAATTGCTTTCGGGTATGATTTTATTTTAGGTTTTATAAAATGTTTAGCTTTATAGCAAAGTGTGCTGACCATCACTTGTCATATTCTTGACGGATATCAGGTAAATAAATAAAGCACCCTTTAATATTCCCTGGACCAAATCTGTGACATGAAAGAAGAAGAAACTATATAGAGGTTATAGCAAGGCATTTTGAAAGAGTCTAATGATTTATTTTTTCAAAAATGAAATCTTCTTATCATTTATTCATTCAAAGAATCCTGACATTGTATAAAAATAGTCCTGACCCCTAAATTATTATCTAATCATTTAGTACAGTATGTTGTGATCATGACGTGATGGATGTTGCAATCCAATGGATTCTCTGTAGATAAATTGTCAGTGTTTTATTTTGCACCTTTAAGTTACTGTGTCAGAAATAAAAATAACCCTACCTTCTTTCTATCATTTATGGCTTTGAACATCCTTGTTATATTTTTAACTCTAAATCCAAATCCATGAATAACTTAATTATATTTTAAAATTGTCATAGTTTCCCTATTTAAAACATTTGATTTTTTTAAGTTTTTACATTTCTAAAATCTCTAAGAAATTTATTTCCCACACATAAAAGTTTCCAGTTATAATTAAGGACAGCGTGAAGACAGGATCTTCAATAAAGAACATTGTCATATAGAAAATATTTTTCAGAAATATATCATTAATATAATGTAAAACACAACTGAAATTTTGCATTACTTGCATATTTTAACACTTATTGAGCTCTTAAGAAAATCATGATCATTATTCTAGGTGATGTTACATGTTATTTGTAACTCATGACCAATCTTCTAAAATAACTGTTATTATTTCAGTTTTGCAGATGAGGAAACTATGTTCAAATGACTTGCCTTAGGATACATAGATTACAACTGGGATTATAACCCAGGTATCTATTTTTTCTGATATCATATAGCATTTTTCTTTATGGTATTGCCTTCTGGGAAGAAAAGCAGGTACTTTTAATTTATGGAGATCATGATTCTGGAATTTAAAATTTACAGAGAAGAGATGCATCCTAATTTTCTCGTTTTCTCTTTGAGTTCAATTAGTATTTTCAAATGCAGATTAAATGAATTTAATAGAGCAATTTAATAATCTTAGCAATAAGCCATGATGATAGGGGAAGACTTTCAAAGACCAACTTATAGGCATTATAATCACGTTGATGATTATAGAAATTTACATAAAGAAAATTATTTTATAGAAATTTACATAAAGAAAATTATATTGACAATAGATATTTTTCAAACCAAAAAAGGTAAAGCACAGTAGAGGGAGAAATAAAAAATAACAGGTCAATCTAAGGAATATGGACTAAGCCCTTATACATAATTGGCTGCATCCTTTTTATAGTATGTCAGTAAGATCAGCTAAGCAACCTGAAAACTAAATAAAAGGAAAAGAAATGTTATTATTAGCTTGATAAAAAAAAAAAATTACCCCAAATACTAAAGTTCAGAATTGGTGAAGATAAAAACCTATAACTGAATATGAACTTATTTCAAGCAGAGAACATTACATTTTCATTTAACAAATGTTTACTGAAGAGCCTATCAAATGTCAAGGGCTGGACCAGAAGTACAGTCATGAGCAAGAAAAAAAAACAAAACAGGTGCTTATTGTTACTCTTCTGGAACTTCTTCTGGTCTGGAGAATGTCCTGTAGCTGGACAACACCTTGTTTGGTGTTAATAAATGGGAAAGGGTGCACCGGATGCTAAGGAAAGACATGGGGGTTACTCAACTGATGTCGGGCAAGTGAGGGCAAACTTCCTCGTGGGGGTAGCATCCAGATTGAGAAAGGGTAGGTAAGAAGGAGTCAGCAAAGTGAAGGAGGCTAGAATGTGCATGAAGAAAACTTCCAGATAAAAAAGAACTTCCAGGTAAAAAAGAATTGCATGGATAAAGCAACTGGAGTGAGGAGGGAGCCTTGCGAGGCCCTGTACCTACACAGAGCCGTATTATATGAACAAAAAATATTGAGTCATCACACTATGATGAATATGTATTAAAGTGTCTCTTTTACATTTTCTGTTCTTTATTATAAAACTAAACATGACGAGTCACGTCTCCATTCCCCATAGTGATGAGACACATCACGCGTTGGTGCAAGTTCCAGGCATTGGAACCGCAGTGCACTAAACTCTCTCACCTGTGTGAGGGTTCACTCTTAAATATTTATTTATTTTTTTGTAGAGACAGAGTCTCACTTTACCGCCCTCGGTGGAATGCCGTGACGTCACAGGACTCACAGCGACCTCCAGCTCTTGGGCTTCCGCGGTTCTCCTGTCTCAGCCTCCGGAGCAGCTGGGACTACAGGTGTCCGCCAGAACGCCCGGCTATTTTTTGGTTGCAGTTCGGCAGGGGCTGGGTTTGAACCCGCCACCCTTGGTATATGGGGCCGGCGCCCTACTCACTGAGCCACAGGCGCCACCTCTGACCAATAAGCCAGCTTAGAGGCAGTCCAAAGCATATAGGCAAATAGTGCTTATTTTTTCAAATCTATCTGGAAGTGCCAAGTGATTGATTTCACGCCTCTGGCCTTTTTGTAACATTTTAGATTAGCACAGGAACAAACTGCATGAAGAGAAAAACTTCTTGGCAACTAAGGTTTTTAAAAATCAGTGTAAACCAAAGGTATGTCCATCAAAATGCATTAGATGAGGTGAGAAATGAAATGTTAAGAAAGATTAGAATACACAAATGTTAACTTATTTGAGTTTATCTGGCTTTGAGTCAGGGCTCTCCCTCCCTTTTCATTTGTAGCATAATAAATCATAGCCACAATTTAAGAGGCAAGGTTTTGGGCACCAGTCTTTCTATATAGTCTCTCCATTGGTAAGTGCCAAATCCCTACAGTAGAGTTCTATTTCAGATTAGTTATTGGGCCTTTTTACAATTTTCTTTCACACAACCTTATAAAACAATCAAACCAGAACCAAAGCAAAATAAATATTAAAATATTTTGTAGTTCAAATCTCTCAAATTCTATATCCCCACGCATCTAAGTTTTTTAAAGCAAAGAGATAAATAGAAACATCCATCAAAATCAAAACTGTACTGGGATGGCACCTGTGGCTCAAAGGAGTAGGGCGCTAGTCCCATATACCAGAGGTGGCGGGTTCAACCCTGGCTCGGTCCAAAAACTGCAGAAAAAAAAAAAAAAAAAAAAAAAAGTACTGGATATATCTTTATAAACTGAACAAGTAGACAATAAAATATAATATTCAAATATCTTTTTCCATTCTTAAGGTTGCTGAATTTCAGAGGCACCTTCAAACATTAGATAAACTATCAGCTGCTTGAATCTTAGAAATTAGATTGGGAAATATTACCCATTTCAAGGGATCTAGATAGCATTATTGTTCATATTTGGTTACAGAAAAATCTTCAAAAATTCAAACTATTAAAATATGTTTCTCAATATCCCTATAGGCTACTTTAATCATTATGCTAGTGAAAATAATTAGTGATATGGGGAAAAGTAGTTTCTAATCATATGTTGTCCTTAAATTTTGGTTCATGCTGAGATATGCAAAGAGTCACATTTCTACCAAGGAATTTTGCTTTGTAAGTAACTATACTGAAACTTATCAGTGAGACCACCTCAGATCTGAGAATTCAGAAGGATAATTTAAAGCAATTTTCCAGGGCAAAGAAAAAAATGACAAAAGAAAAAAAAAAAACTTATTCAAATGCTTAATTATTCATTTATATTTGATCATTATTAGAGAGTTAGGAAGGACAGGGATATTAGAAGACTCAAAATTTTTCTGAGATGGTAGACCTACCTCTAATTAATATGAAATATTTTTATGATTGTTAATACTATTTGAGAGCATCTATTATTAAAATTAGTTTATTGTTAGGAAGTAATATGTTGAAAATGAGAAAGTTTGTGAAAAGTGAAGACACCAATGGTTAAGAAAAGACAACTTTCAGAATGGAAGACTTTTCTTGAGATGAATTGTAATAATGTTAATTCCTACATCTCAAGGGGACAAAAAATTCAAGGGGACAAAGAGACTTAAAAAAAAAAAAAGAAAAGATTAGCTCAGCCAGGTTTTACTACCTTTTCAACTAAAATAGGAAGCTCGATGATTGTTCAAGTAGTTTGAAATTGTTTTCTGTTTTTCATGATTCAAAACATTCAAAATGATGCACAAAGGCAGAAGCTTGTAAGGCAGAAAAGGAAGAGAGAATAGCATAAATTGAGGAAAGGAATTCTATAATAAAAGGGGCTGGGTTGTCTTTTGGTAAGGAATATTGAATCCACTGAGGAAGAAAGGCAGGGGATAGAACAATAGAAGATTATTGAGAATAGTGGCCTGGTTCAGGATTATTAATTAGATCTAATCAATCACTTACATGACCTATTTAATAAATTTTTTTTAATAGTACAGGCAAATTGGGCCATACAACAAGGAAGATAAATATAACAAGATTCATTGAAAATTTTGTAATGAAATTGTTCCTATCTTACATAAGGTCTTTGTTACTGATACCTAGAAAATTATACCTGTCCAGTCGCTCCAAAATTCAATCTCACTCTCTTTTCCTTCCTCTCTCTCTCTCTAACCCATCCTTCATTTATCATTTATTGATTATAATTATAAAGCACATGTTTATAATTATGAAACACTGCTTTATGTAACTCTATTGATCAAAACCTTTTCAGTGACTTCTCAATTCTTACTTAATTTCAGAAAATTTTAATTAACATTCAGTATTTTCTAAGGTTGGCATGTACATCTACATTCCCATTCATTTTATAATTTCTCATCAAAATGTTGTTATTTTCTTGTTGAAATGTACTTCTCTGATCCCTTCATTCCTCTGCAAATATCAAATTATATGCATCTTCAAGGTCTTTTGTTCTATCTTAGTTCCATATGTTATCCTTTAAATAAAATTTAATATTACTTCATTTACGTATTCATTGATCTTATTTTCCTTTCTAATTATTAGCTAATTACTCCCAACTCCAGTGTACTATTCATTCTAGGAATATATTATAAATACTCAATACATACTTGATGACTGACGAATGAATATGTGACTGTTCTCAACCCATACATTCTAGATATTTAAAAAGATCTATAAAAATAGTTCATGAGCTGCTCTTGAAATTACATAACAACTGGAATGTTCTTATAAAGAAGGAAATAGGCTTTCTACCATTTGAGCTTGTGCTCTGCATCCTCTGCAACACATTATTTTTAAATCAGAGTGACACACCTGCTCTTTTTGAGTTGGTAAAGATAAGCCAGCCTGGAAGAACACATACTCAATCCTAACCTGACATCTTGATAGGAAGGCTAGATTAGTTAGTTTGCGCAACATGCAAGAATACTGTGACAATAAAACATATTTTTAATAAAAGGATGCATCCCACCAATAATAAGAAACTAGTGACATATAACTCTATCAAATTCAATTGTTATGCTTGATTGTGCTGATGTACACTGAAGATACTGAAGCAAATATCATTCTTTCAAAACACATTTAACAAATCTCTACATTTTTCCAACTTACTGCTGGTAAAAGGGATGCAGAAATGATACAAGATTTTCTCTTTGAAAATTTCACAGAATCTTTGTGATGATACCTATAAACCCAAGTAGTTTTATATGTAAAAAATTGATATGTTAAAAAATACATGTGTATATATAGTGTTCACATGAAGACTATAGCAATTGACCTCGAGAGGTGGAAAATAGTGATTATGTGTGTAATAACTGTAGGCATTACTTAGTGACTGTTCATTTTGCACAAGAGTTAGGATAACCATGTGTAAAATTAGAACACCTATCACTTCATTAAATGTGCATAAATCACACATATGTATGCAAGGATCCTACATATATACTTGTGTGAGTTCAATTCCTTAATTCAAATATTCAAATTTTCAAAATTTTCAGTGTCTGATTGGCAACCCAGAGAAACTACAATAAGTAGTAGTGTTACATTATGCAATATATTCTACAATGAAAATCAAATGAAATTCTCTGATACAAAAAATACAGAAAAATGAAGTAGAACAAAGATCAGAAACAGCAAAAGAAATTATATCAAAAGAACTATCTAAAAGGAAGTGTTACATATATATTCATTACAAATGATAATCAAAGTGCAAGATCTAATTATAGAGAAATTGAATTACTGTTAGGAGCATAGTTAAGGATTTGAATGTGTTTCTAATGCTGTGTGTACACATCATTTAATCTGGTTAAATGTGATCTTTATATTCAACAGATGATAATTTTCTATAACTAAGTACTTTGTTAATCATTATTAAATGTTATCATGTCAGTCAGATATAATATATAGTTATAAAAAGCTTAAATATTCGGTGGTTTGATAAAAATATTCATTTATTGTTTTTTTCATAAATAAATTCATTGATATTTTAATAATACCAACCAAGGTAATTTATAGTATCATATTACTATTATAATATTACATATTATAGAATAAATGGAATAGACTTTAATTATTTATACATATTATTAATTGTAAATTACTAAGTAGGCAATTGCTTGGAGATAAACTCATTCTATTACACGTGGTTAATAGAGAATGTGGTAAGTATGAATAGAGTGGTAAATTGAATGATGTTTCTAGAATTATTTATGTACTCTTAGAGTTTCATGGAACAGCTGGTCCTGATTTTAGTGCCCCTATTTTAGAGAAGAAGATGAACATCTGGAATATAAAATTTAACCTCTTTTATTTTGTCCTGGTTGAAATGAGTAGAGACTGTCCTTCCATTTTTATTTATTTATTTATTTATTTTTTATTAAATCATAGCTGTGTACATTGATATGATCATGGGGCATCATACACTAGCTTCATAGACTATTTGACACATTTTCATCACACTGGTTAACATAACCTTCCTGGCATTTTCTTAGTTATTGTGCTAAGACAATACATTCCACATTTACTAAGTTTCACATATACCCTTGTAAGATGCACCACAGGTAAAATTAAATGAACAGTGACTTTAA
>CAUYPK010169587.1:0-26312 GCA_963574355.1 Loris lydekkerianus
AAATTCTGAAAGCAGCCAGATGTAAGAAATCCATTACCTACAAAGGGAAGAATATTAGAATGACTGCATATCTCTCTGCTGAAACTTTTCAAGCCAGAAGAGGGTGGTCATCACCTTTTAATCGTCTAAAGCAAAATAACTTTCAACCCTGGATCCTGTATCCAGCTAAACTGAGTTTCATTTATAATGGAGAAATTAAATACTTTAATGACATTCATATTTTGAAGAAATTTGCCATAACCAAACCAGCTTTTTAGGATATTCTCAAACCTATCCTCCATAATGACCTGCCCAATCCTCTGCCACAAAAGTAAACTCACTCAGAAACTTTTGATCAAACTCCAACTTCTACAATGGCAAAAGGATTAAAAATGTCCACTGGACTTTTGAAAAACTCAATACCCCAAATTTTACCAGACTTGTCAGTATTCTCCATTAATGTGAATGGCTTAAACTGTCCTCTAAAGACACAGGTTAGCTGAGTAGATACAAAAACTCAGGCCAGATATTTGCTGCATACAAGAATCACATCTTACCTTAAAAGATAAATATAGACTCAGGGTGAAAGGATGGTCATCCATATCAGGCAAATGGTAATTAGAAAAAAGCAGGTGTTGCAATTCTATTTGCAGACACAATGGGCTTTAAACCAACAAAAATAAGGAAGGATAAGAATGGTCACTTCATATTTGTTAAGGGTAATACTCAATATGATGAGATTTCAATTATTAATATTTATGCACCCAACCAGCATGCACCTCAATTTATAAGAGAAACTCTAACAGACATGAGCAACTTGATTTCCTCCAGCTCCATAATAGTCAGAGATTTCAACACTCCTTTGGCAGTGTTGGATAGATCCTCTAATAAGAAGCTGAGCAAAGACATTTTAGATTTAAACTTAACCATCCAACATTTGGATTTAGCAGACATCTACAGAACATTTCATCCCAACAAAACTGAATACACATACTTCTCATCAGCCCACAGAACATACTCCAAAATTAATCACATATTAGGTCACAAGTCTAAACTCAGTAAATTTAAAGGAACAGAAATTATTCCTTGCATCTTCTTCAACCACCATGGAATAAAAGTTGAGCTCAGTAACAACAGGAATCTGCATATTCATACAAAAACATGGAAGTTAAATAATCTTATGCTGAATGATAGCTGGGTCAGAGATGAGATTAAGAAGGAAATTGCCAAATTTTTGGAACAAAATGATAATAAAGACACGAATTATCAGAACCTCTGGGATACTGCAAAGGCAGTGCTAAGAGGGAAATTTATAGCACTGCAAGCCTTCCTCAAGAGAATGGAAAGAGAGGAAGTGAACAACTTAATGGGACATCTCAAGCAACTGGAATAGGAAGAACATTCCAACCCCAAAGCCAGTAGAGGAAAAGAAATAACCAAAATTAGAGCAGAATTAAATGAAATTGAAAACAAAAGAATTATACAACAGTTCAATAAATCAAAAAGTTGTTTTTTTGAAAAGGTTAATAAAATAGATAAACCTTTGGCTGACCTAACCAGGAAAAAAAGAGTAATATCTCTGATCTCATCAATCAGAAATGACAAAGATGAAATAACAACAGACTCCTCAGAAATTCAAAAAATCCTTAATGAATATTACAAGAAACTTTATTCTCAGAAAAAAAGAAATTACAAAAGAATTCATGATCTTTATAGAAAATTTAGAAAGTGCATAAGAAAGAAAAAAATGACAATAGCTTACAAACCCCTTTACCCAGGGATAACCACTAGCTCTCCACACACATGCACGCCCATGTAATTATAAAGTTGTGGTGACTTTTCTCATGTAATATATCTGTATTTTGGGAGAATAGTAAATACAGACCTGACTTTTTATTTTTAATGTCAATACAAAGTCACTATTGCTAGACCTAAAGGTTATTTCTAACTTATTCTACATCATGATTTTTCATTATTTGCAAATTATATTTTTTTAGTAAGTATTTCTTTTGTTTCTCTCTTGCTAGGCAAGCTTCTATTTTTGAAAACCCTATTTTTATTTAAAAAAAAAGGCACAAACATATTATTGATTTGGAATTCATTCCAGATTATGTGTAGAGATGCTGATAACTTTGGGTTGAAGAAATTAGCTTGTTACGACAAACTATAATCAGCTCATATATTTAAAACTTCATTCTTTCTGCCAAAATTCTACTTGCTGAGATTCTTTTATTCTTCTAACCATCTACCTTCTGAACTTGTATGGGTTATTTGATGGGAATAGTTTATTAATATGAGTAAAGACTCTAGGCTTAAGAGAAATCACAATTCCCGTTAGAATTAATGTATCTCACTCTGCTGTACCATTCCAAGCAAGGAGGCTGTGTTTTGAAGCATGTTTTTTTGTGTGTTGTGGTATGTGTGTGGGGTGTGTGTGCTGTGGTAAATGTGGTGTGGTGTATGTGTGGTGTGTGTGTGGGGTATGTGGTGGGTGTGGGGCATGTGTGTGAGGGGTGTGGTGTGTGTGGGGGTGTATGGAGTGTGTGTGGGGTGTGGGTATGTGGTGGGTGTGGTGCGTGTGTGTGAGGGGTGTGGGGGTGTGGTGTGTGTGGGGGTATGGAGTGTGTGTGGGGTGTGGGTATGTGGTGGGTGTGGGGCGTGTGTGTGAGGGGTGTGGGGGTGTGGTGTGTGGGGGGGTATGGAGTGTGTGTGGGGTGTGGGTATGTGGTGGGTGTGGGGCGTGTGTGTGAGGGGTGTGGGGGTGTGGTGTGTGTGTTACGTGTGGGCAGCTCTCAGCTCTTGTGTCAGATTTTACATTCTTTTCTCATGTCTGTGTCTCTGGCCCTTACACTCCTTAACAACAATGAAATTTTGGTGAAAACAAGACTGAAGAAATAACTGAGGAGGGAGCAGAAGGGGAAGCGGAAGCTGAAGGAGAAGAGGAGCCAGGAGAAGGAGAAGACTCGTAGGCCTTTCACGTTTAATTTCTTCCGCGTTTCCAGGTAGCCACAGAATCCTGGTGCTGAGGCCCCTGTTGATCCCAGTCTGCTCTCTGTGTCACACTCTCTTGGTGTCAGAGAAAGTGCATCCCAGTCGGAGCCACCATTCCCTTCCCAGGCCCCGGTCTGCACAACTTACAGGCCGTCAAGCCCCTTCCTGGAGTGCAGGGCAGGTCACCTTCAGTGGATCCATTTCTGGGGAGGGCACAGAATGTCAGGGTTGATAGGATTTCTGGAAAAGGTGGACCTTTGAGCAAGGAAGGGTTTTGTTGTGCTTCCTCCTGTTCCTTGATGTAAACCTTATTTAAGGGAAGGCATAGATCGTGTCCTTTATCAGCATTCTGTTACCCTGACGCCTCTGCTGAACCCAGGCACATCTGGAGAGGGCTGAAAATTGATGTTCAGAATGACGGTGATAAATCTTGACCTTAAAGACATCACAGAGTTGTCTGTTGATTCATGAAAGAAAATCATTGCTGCCAGAGATGTAGTCCTAAGCGCGTGACGCTATATTTTGACTTTTTAAATATTCCCCTGATTGTGCCTGTGGAAACATTGGGATGTGCTGAAGTCACTTTTGGCATCTTTGGCAAGTGAATTTTGCTGCTTATAGTTTTAAACTTCTACTGCTGATGAAAAGCGATTGTCACTCTTAACAGTTTGTTAAGTGCCTCAAAATTAGTAATTAAGTGTCAATGAGAGGATAGACTCTCATGGTAACGGATATTGAGAACAGGAAGGTAAGCTTAAATACTTAAGGTAAGCTTAAATACAGGAAGGTAAGCCTTACAGATAAGACAGTATGTCTGAAAATACCTGAAGATCAGTAAGTGGCATAAAAACATCTGTTTTTTCCAGATATTTGGCAATGCCTCAGTATAGGTTGTATTGCTATTGCTGTGATTGACCTAGCAGCTGAATGTGAGGTGGCAGCTTATTCTCTGAGGCAGTGATGTTTACAGTTTTGCTCTAGCGCTATAAGAGTGTTTAACAAATTTTAAATTTAAAACATTTTTAAAAAGTTCCTTATTGTCCATATTATGCCTTTACTGAAAAATCAGAGACAGATTTTTGGCAATTTCTCTTGGGGCAGCCAGGAAAGGAGTTAATGAGGGAATACGCACACACCCCACACAGCTGATGTCACAGCCTTCGTGTCTGTCCAGACAGATGGACAGAAGGGTTCTTTTGGAGAAGGAAGAAATCCCCGGTGCCTTGTAAATATTGGCTAACAAATAGCAGTGCTCTATGCGCTAAAGACAAATTTGAATAGTAGGGACCTCCCTTAATATAGTTGTAGTTAGGCTTACAAATAAAAAGACAATATAACAAATGCTTAATACATGTTTAGGGCATCTTGGAGCTGGGGAGAGTAGCCATCACAGTTTGTTCTTGGACCATAAAGGTTTTATTATTCCTGTGCTTAAGTTCTGAAGTGAGTCTAGCCCATAGTTTGATGTCTTCCCAGATGATTTCGTTTACACTTGGGATGCAGAGAACTCTAAGAGCTTACTGCTTGTCACTTTGGTAACAATTCCATTTCTCAGGAGTGTGTCAGGACCCATGTTTGAAAAAAAAAAAGACAACTGCTACATCTACCTTAAGAAATTCTACCTGCAGAATGGTGTGAAATGCCAACATGCTGATGTTTATCCTCATACCAGAAACAATACACAGCAAAACCCACAGTAAAAGCCTCCTAACTACTGCTTAAATGTGTCTGTTCACTCTGCTTGGAAAGTTCTGTTAAAAGTATGCAATTTTAATGAGGTGATTATAAACGTTATTCAATGTGAAATGGCACAGCTCAGAAAGAATCCTTAATGCAGACAGATGGCTCTTTATAGGCCAGTCCCCCTCACCCGCCCCCCAAAATGGCAAAGTACAGCTACGCCTGGCTTATTTTGCCTGTTTCCCTAGTGGTTCTAGTTTGGAATCCAGTCTGTAATAGTCTATTGTGAGGTTAAAATGCCTGACAGTGAAGGAGTGAACCAGGCAGCATCTAAATCCCACCCTTAAACCCTGGAGCGATTCAAGAACCTTCTTCAGAATGTGACGGTGGAGGTGCAGTCAGACACTCTGCAAAGCATTTGTCTTCCAAAGACAAACCCATGTCATGGCTCACTCGTGGTCTGTGCATTTTGTTTGAAAATATAATTTTAGGCAGGACATGGCAATGAATGGAAGGATGAAGGAATTCTCATTCCCCATGTTTGGAAGTGGAGTCAGAATCCAAATTGATGCCTGAGTCCCAGGACAGACAACATACCATATGAAACTCTGAATTTTACCCCCCCCCCCAAAGGTTGCCATTTAATATGCATACTGTCCCCGAGTCTAGCCAAGGGCCATTTAGATTTCTTCCTCCAGGAATAAGTTGTAAAGTCCGCCTCCTTATTTTCCATGAAACACAGCGAGACATTGTAATTAGAGATGTTGACTCCTTTATGGTGTGTGAGAGAAGTTAAAACTGGCATGGTTTTTCCATGGGAAAAATTGCCTTGCCTTGGGGAGCAAATGATGATTAGTGGTTTATAAACCTAAGGTGATACTTTTCTGTATTATATTGAAATAGTGAAGATTGAGGTAAATGTTCTCTGTCTCTCTTTAACAGATTTTCCTATTATTTTCCCTTTCTTTTAGAAAACCCAAGTCATGAAGCAACAGTTCAAATATCTCCCACAAACTCTGAAACGCCTTGGCCTGAAGCTAGCCTCTGCACAGTGGGGTTCACCGAGGGCTCATCACACCTGACATGCTGAGCTGTACAGGGATAACCCCTTAATCATACTGATAGGAAATGAAATGTGAATACAGCATGTGCAGCCTTCCCATGCCTGACCTTGTTGGCCTTGGCCAAGTTTGTCTGTTTGTTTTCGCTTTGCATGACTAGACCTTATTAATCACTGAAAAGCATGATTTCAAGGTGTGGAGCTTCTTTCTCTTTCTAATACAGTAAATGTATTTCTTCTTAAGTGCCTTATGCTACTTGTCTCAGAATTAGCTTTGAAAATGAAGTACTTTCCAGAGAACAATCATATAAATAAAGATGGATAGTAAAAGACCTTGTACCTCGAGCATCATTGCGCACTTCACAGTCTGTACTTGAATACGCCTGAACTCAGTCTGTCTGCTGCCAAGCCTGACTCCTAGGCAGCACTTTCCCGTCTGCGTTGGGATAGATGATTTTTGTTGTGCTGATTATCTGGTCCACGTTTTCAGATTGCACTGATCGTCTAAGTTACATCATTTTCTGTACCGTGCATGTGGCTGTGTGCATCATCGTGGGAGCTTCCTCCGAACTGTAACTGTGCCACCCACGTGTGTAGGCATGACGGTAAGGACAGGGATGTCTACAGCCTGGTGCCCTTGGCCATCTTTGAGCTGCAGGGAGTGGCTGCTCTGTTTCTCCCGTGTTGATTGATTTGTAGTGTGGCTGCAGAGCTGGGGACATGGATTTTGCTGCTGATGGCCAGGACTGTGTGTTCCCCAACAGCTGGTCCAGCCCCAGTGACATCACACCAGGTAGGTCTGACGGCGTTTCACCCAACACTTTGCCTTTCTTGTAAGGTTTTGTGTGGGAGCTATTCCTTGCATTTTTCTTGCAGCCAAGTGTTGGTTCTGTGTTGTTTCCTTGCTGTGCTGTTTTCCTGTTTCCTGGTGATTACGGCAGTTCAACTTAAGCAGCCAGAAACTTCTCCCGAGTCTGTTTGTGTCATTTGGGAATTATGCCATGGTGGCAGAGGTCTTGTGGCGCTCCTGAACTGGAGAAAACAGCTCTTTTCTTGTTGCCCTAGTAACAAAAAGAGGAATTTTGAATAGAATTACGTTATTTTATTCCAAATCATCGAAGTAGTCTACTTTTAAAACATGTCTATCTTTGTGAAAAATAGGGCAAAAGATTAAAGTAAAATGTAAATTTATATAATTAAAAATTAATTTCCACTTTTAATTTCATTGCATTAAGTTATGCCCTACCAAGAAAGCCTGCATCATTTTTTAACAGCTCTTAAGCTTCTTGATGCTTAGGGCTGACCTGTAGCTTTTTCGTGATAGAATATGATGGAGGTAGATTTTGCTAGGTGCCAATTTCCCTCATATATCTCATTTAAAAAAAAACGAAAATGTTTGTGCTAATAAGCAATGGTAACAAACCAGACCAATTATTTAAATTGAATCTTTTTCTTATATTGCTGAATTTTTACTTTCTAGAAAAGTATCTTTATTTACTCCCATTTAATTTTCTTTAAAGTATCATTGAAATGCAAAAATTACTTAGATTGATGATACCATATAAATAGTTATCAGTTTCTTATAGTTTTGGTTTCACTTACAGCTCCAACCTTGTGAGGAAAATCCCAAATATGGACCAAAATATAGTTTCTTTTTAAAATATTTAAATCTTTAAATTTTTATATTTATTTATTTATTTATTTTTTTGAGACAGACTCTCATTATATTGCCCTCAGTAGAGTGCCGTAGTGTCACAGCTCACAGCAACCTCAAACTCCTGGGCTTAGGTCATTCTCTTGCCTCAGCCTCTCAAGTAGCTGGGACAACAGGTGCCCGCCACAATGCCTGGTTGATTTTGGTTGTAGTTGTCATTATTGTTTGGCAGGCCCAGGCTGGATTTGAACCTGCCAGCTCTGGTGTATGTGGCTGACGTCCTAGCTGCTGAGCTACAGGCATTGAGCCCAAAATATAGTTTAAAGTTCACATAGTTTTCGATATAAGAAGCTTCCAGAAACTAAGCAGCATTGTGAATATGTGAATAAGATTAATTCAAACGAAAATGCCAAGTGAACAAGCAAAATCATTTTGGAATAAAAAGAAAAAATTAGAAAAACAGAATAATCTTAGGACCTGAAGCTAATGGAGTTCAGAGTTTGATTTGTTTGCATTAATATAAGAGAGGCTTGAACATTTTAAGTATTAATAGCTGTTTCTGGCCTTTTATTCGGTTAGAAAAGCAACCGCACAGAAACTGGAGCGCGTGTTTTCTCGCCACTGAACACTGAATGTTTCTGCTCCGCTCCCTTTTCTACCTCCAAGGTTTCATTTCTGTCCCTTCGGATGGAAATCTTCCTTTGGTACGACGATTGAGGTTGTCATTGAGTTCTTAGTCTTACGAGTTAAGTGTGAGCGGTGCAGGAGAGAATGGACCGTATTGCCCGCACAGGGAATATTTACATATGTTTTCTTTCAAACCGGTTTCCCTGTTAAACCTGCACAGGCCGCCGTGGGTGTAGAACGGCCCTGGCGCATTGCAATACTAGAGCACGACCACTAGGTGGTGATAAAAGACAAGCTTCTTCTTTTTTTTTATTGTTATTGTTAAATCATAGCTGTTCAGACAAGCTTCTTAATAAGGTATTGCTGCGCCAAGGCCCGGTGGCCACCTGCCCTGGCTTGGGTGCTGTAAACTGAAATCAGGAGTTGAGAGAGAATGTGACCTTTTTTCAATCAGGTGGAGGAAAAACAAAAAGTCTCTCCAAACTAATTGATCAATTAATTAGTGTATCATTTATAGTACTTTTATCCAAGATAACTTATTTTGGGCAAAATGTTGCATATTGACTGTTGAATTTCATACCTTTACATTATACAAAAGGAGCCAAAACACAGTCAAAGACTCATTTGCATAATGACAATTTTGGTTAAGAATCGAGATCTTCCTTTAGTGTACGAATGGTTCTATCATACAGACACGTGATTGGGAACAATTATCCTTCCCTGTTACGAGACTTTTAGTCCTAAGAGAATTTATATCCAGATATTTCCAGAAATGTCCAGAAATACATTCATGAACCTAGCAAAAAGCTTATGTCCAGAAATATATTCATGAGCCTAGCAAAAGCATTCCTTTCACGATTGCCTAGGGACTGGCTTTTTTACTACTTTGTTTTGAAAGTACTTTCTCGGGAGCAGAAATATTGAGGTGAGAAATCTTTAAAATGTATTGGTGCATTCGACTGTCTTCTAAACTAGAAATCTGGAGATTGTTCAAAGATGCAGGAATGTTCTCAGTCATGTGGAAGGTCAAGGCAGGAAGGGGCTCAGCCGGCTGGGTGTGAGTAGCACAGAGAGGGTGTGGGGTGATGACTTAACTTGGGAGTGGGTTCAGGCCCAGCATTCTGTAGGTTCAGCACAGCCGACTCACGGGAATCCAGCCCACATGCTAGAATTATAATTGGGTTACGGTTTTCCCTGCTATTTTTATTGGCGAGCGCTGACTGCGTGCTTGCTATGAGTCAGTCTCCATGTTGAGGCCTTCACCTCACCTCCACAGTAACCCGATGAGCGGGCTACCATCTTCATCTGACAGATGAGGAAACAGGCACCGGACATTCAGTTCTCCAGAAAGGCTGATCTGAGGCTGAGATGTGCCTGCGTCTCTCTCCACATCCAGCAACAGCCTCTTCCACAGGCCCTCCACTCCTTGTCCTTGGCCACCATCCCCGTCCCCCTGGGTGCCTGGCTGGACAGTGGGCAGTGTGTGCCCCGCCCTTCACATGCCTCTGTCCTGGGTCCTCTCAAGTCCACACATTCTGTCCTTAGACTCCCTGAAGCAAGGTGACTTGTGCTTCCTGCCTAATGAGCCATGTATTATGTTTTCTTAGTTGACTGTCAGAGGCCAGTCCTATCACCTTCCTCCTCCAGTTCTGGATGCTCACGTGGCCACCACCTGCTGCAGCTGCACAGGGAACTGAATTGTGGTCAACCCAAAACAGCTCTGTCTAGAAATTTGCCGTCAGCCTCAGAAGCGAAAAGTAAAATTGCCACCTGCCCTTTTCCAGTCTGCTTGTCCTTGGGTACACCCTGCTCCTGATGCTGAAGGACACACCCAGAACTCACCTGGTGCTTAACTATTGCTGCTACCAATGACGTGCCAAGGTCCCAGCCAACCCCTCAGGATGTTTCTAGCCAAGGGAATGAATGGCTCCTTCTGCCTTCTAGGTGGGGATGACTTAATGAGGCAAAACGCATCTTAATCATTGGACTGAAATTTTGGTTTGTTTTGTAGCAGGTCCTATTTCTCTGAGTCCTTATAAAAAAGTTGTCTATCCCTGGGAAGATACAAAAGTCATCTCGGGAGAAAAGGAAAGCTCATATTAAAAATATCACATTCATCGACTAATTTCTACTTAGATTCAGTAAAAATAAGGCAGAGAAATGCAACCTGGTTTTATTTTTCTCTAAGGAACAGAGATGCTTTTCTCCAGCCTTTAACTTGATTCTTAAAGAGATTGAATAATGTTGTAATAATGTTAGATCCAAACATGCACCAGCTGGCATTTCAGTGAGGGGAGCTTCTCTGAAATACTGAGGTGGGAGAAGACTCCAGACTTCCTCTTCCTGGTTCTCCAGGTGAGTGAATTCTGGAGGAGTCTGTGCCTCTGTTGGTGAGGATGACACTACCAGAGTGTGTTCACTCTGACCACTGTTAATGGACGTTTGAGTCATGATTTGGGGGATATTTTGAATAAACACACGTGGGCATATGCATGAACACTTGTGGGCAAATCTTTTTGTCCATGAATGTTTTTACTTCTCTTGAGTAAATACCAAGGAGTGAATTGAGACTGTAGGTCCTCGAGGATGAAATCCACATCCCATTCATTTTTGTCACCCAGAGTACAGTGCTGTGAGTGGAAGTGTTAAATGAACTTCTTGCTGGGATAAGAGAATGAATATTTACTACTTGCTGAATCTACTCTTTAAAATAATTTCTCACATATTGTCATATTTAGTCGTTTCAACAATCAGACAACCTAAGTGTTATTTTTTACAGATCTTTCTTTCTTTCTTTCTTTCTTTCTTTTTTTTTTTTTTTGTTTGAGACAGAGTCTCACTTTGTCACCCTCATTGAGTGCTGTGGTGTCACACAGCTTACAGCAACCTCCAACTCCTGGGCTTAGGGGATTCTTTTGCCTCAGCCTCCTGACTAGCTGGGACTACAGGTACCTGCCACAATGTCCATATATTTTTTTGTTGCAGTTTGGCCGGGGGCAGGTTTGAACTCGCCACCCTCCGTATATGGGGTCAGCGCCGTACCCACTGAGCCACAGGCGCTGCCCCAGAACTTTATTTCTAACTGGAGAGACAAAGGTCAGGAAAGTCCAACAGCCTGCCTGGGCACACACAGCTGGTAAGATGTTTGACTCCAAACACCAGGGTTATTTGTTACTATTATTTTTTGCTGCCTGTCCAAGCGGCTATGTTGATTTGATTTGTGGGAGAATCCCTAAATTCTCCTAAGAGTCTCTGGGCTATTAAGCTAATTATTGTTACCTTATAGAAATTTAGACTAATTTTCTAGATCTTTATACAATAAACAATGCTTCCACAAATCCATAGGTTATTGAGGCCTTGCATGAATCTTTTGGAGAAAAAGAACTTTGATAGGACCTCAGATTCTTTAAAATTTCATAGCAATTCATGTCTTCCAAATGGGTGGTTGCTGGCAGAGTGCACCATAGCACCCAACTCCATAGTAAGGCAGAGCAGCTGGAATGGGCCTGATGTGCAGCTGGGATGGGCGGGGCTGTCCATACTGAGTAGGAAACACTGAAATACTTCTGTGTCAGTAGAAAAACAGCAGGCCACCCTGGCTCCTCCCTGGGATACTGTCATCTCCATCATCTTAGGATCCAACAATGAAAGGGTTGCACCCAGCTCTGCAGGGGCCTCCACATCCCCATGCCAGTGCCTTGGCCACTGTTCCCACTGGTTGGCCCCAGACTTGAAATTGTTAAATAGTTTGATTATAACTCCTGGCTCAAGTTATTTTCAAAACATAAATTTAGGTTGATCCTAGTCTTATCTCACTCTTCAGGATAATAGTCCCCTCATCTGTTACCTCTCTGTCTGAGGTTTGAGTTACCCTCAGTACAAGATCTAACAAAGATCTGAAAATGGGATAGTACAGTAATATTTTGAGAGAGTAGGAGAGAGAGAGAGATGGAGAGAGAGAAAGACAGGAGGAGAGAGAGTGAGGGAAGGGGAGAGAAAAGCTAACATCACATTCATTTTATTATAGGATATTATTTTCTTTAATTAAAAAAATTATTTACTGCTGCCAGGGGCACGCAACCAGTCCCAGGTTATCCAGAGTCACCAAAGCCACCAGTGCCCATTCCGCAGCTATTAGAGAATATTGATCCTAAGCCCCACTGCTGACTGAATGGTGGACCCCAGAAAAGTCTTCAAACTAATTTTCTGGCACTGTATCTGGACTCGCTTTTGGAATTGAGATTCAGATACAATTGACAAGCATTAATGTTTGTTGAAACGGGGATCATAAGACTAACCAAACAGACTCTTTATGACAGTAAGATACTAAATTATTGACAGGACATCAAGCCGTGCAGGGCAGAGGTTGAATTACACCTGCAGAAAGTCAATTTGCGTATTGTGGCTTGTCTCCAATTAACAGACTTCCTTATTTAACTTAAAACATTTCAAGCCTTCAGACAAAGCCTTATTTCTTTAACCAATTACAAGTCATAGACTTTTTGAACTCACCTGTAACCTGGAACCCCTGCTTCAAAATGTTCTGCCTTTTGGGGCCAAACCAATGTATAATTTTCATATATTTAATTTATGTTTTAATCTGTAATTCATGTCTCCTTAAAATATATAAAACCAAACCATAATCTGGCTGCCGCAGGGCCATTGACTCAAGCTTCCTTGATTGTGGCTCTCCAGGCTGTGGTCACATGTTTGGTTAGGATTGGCGCCTGTATCTCAGTGGGTAGGGCGCCAGCTACATACACTGAGGATGGCAGGTGTGAACCCAGCTCAGCTCTGCCAAACAACAAGGACACCTACAACCAAAAAATAGCCTGACATCATGGTGGGCATCTGTAGTCCCAGCTACTTGGGAAGCTAAGGCAAGAGAATCGCTTAAGCCCAAGAGTTGGAGGTTGCTGTGAGCCAAGATGCCGTGCTACCCCCTGACCGAGGGTGTCGTAGTGAGAGTCTGTCTCAGAAAAATAAAAAACATTTATCTCAGAATATACCTCTTTAATTATTTTATTGACTTTGGAGTTTTTCCCATTAATGGAATTGTTTTCTTTTGTTAGTAAGCATTGTTTATCTCTTGTGCCTGATTTATAAAGCAAACTTTCTCAGAGGTGTGTATGTGTGGGAAAAACAGCAGGTACAGAGTTGGGTGCTGTTCAAGGTTTTCTGCATCCGCCATGGGCCTCAATGTACTGGCTGTGGATATGGGGTGGAGTCCCCCACTTTATGGTTCACACACGTCCTTCAAGCACAATTCGGCTAAAGTCTGTTTTTAAGTTTCCCTCTCCCTTTTGTCATTCTTAGTTGAGATGAACTCCTGTAACAAAACACAGATTAACAGAGAAAAACAAAACAAGTTTATTAACATGCACGCATTGCGTGTGTGTGTGTGTGTGTGTGTGGGGGGGTAGACACCCAGAGGTGTGAGCAGCATTCATGCTTGTAGAAACAGAAATCGTTAAGACTGACGATTTTTGACAATAAGGCTTAAATACTGAAAGAAAGAAGGGTATTCTGGGGGTAGGTATGGAGAGGTAACCCAGAAAGCTAGGGTTAGACCAGGGTGAGGTTTTTATTTTTATTTTTATTTATTTATTTATTTATTTTGTTTGCTTTTTTTTTTTTTTCGTTATTTTTTGTTGTTGGGGATTCATTGGGGGTACAATAAACCAGGTTACACTGATTGCATTTTTTAGGCAAAGTCCCTCTTACAATCGTGTCTTGCGCCCAAAAGGTGTGGCACACACCAAAGCCCCACTCCCCTCCCTCCTTCAGGGTGAGATTTTTAAAGCATATTCGAGTCATCCTCTCCATTTGGGAACAGAAAGAGAGACACTCACGAATGGAGAGAGCTCCTTTATATAATAGAACTAAGTTCCCTGGCGAAAGGGTGATTTTTTGTGTTTTCTGAGCTTCTTCTGTGTCAGCAGTTTCTCAAAATAATCCTTATGCCAGGAGGGGATATTTTGGGATAGCATATTTTGGCCTCTTTCAGTCATATTTTGGGGTGACATGTTCAGGTCTCCTGGAGTTGTATTCGAGGTGCATATTCTGGCCTCCTGCACTGGCCAAGCTGAAGTCAGGCAGACGTTAGAGCGCAGCAATTATGAGCATGGATTTTTGGGGTCAGACAGGCTTCAGTTTTGATTTTTGGTTCTGCTGCTTCCTGGTATGTCTGAACTTTGGTGAGTTATGGCAAGACATATAACTTCTCGTCACTCTGGTTTTCTCATCTGGAAAATGGATTAAGTAACACCTACTCCAGAGTGGTTGGAGATAAAAGAGTATATGGGTGCAAAGACCTTGCCCCCAGTGCTCCCTACATGCTGGCCACTGTTCTGCATTTCAGGGGAATTCTTGTAGATTCATTCAGTGCTGCGTGTTACTTTCTTAAGACATTTGAGGCCATAGCTGTTAATGCCAAAAGAATCTCTCCACCGCTTTAGGCTTTACTTTGTGTGAGTTGATTTCAACTCTGTGCCTTTCTTTCTTCTTTTTATGTTTTGAAGCAGAGAGATTCTTTCCTAAGGGACAATTCAGTTAAAATGGTAGAAAGTAAAGAAAAAACATGTTGTAAAAGTGAAAAACAAACTTAATGCTTGACGTTTGACTCTGTGGTGTCTTTGCCTGTTACCTGTGGGCTGGGGAGAAGACCTCGGTGCACCTTGCATGCAAAATCAGTTAAACACAAAAAGGTACAGCTTTTCTGGGCAGAAACACCTTCAAGTGCCTTGGGATTTAAACCTTTGCCTTTTAATATTTAATGATACATTATAGTGATTCCTATTCTGCCCTGCCTTGTTTTTTTTTTTTTTTCCTTGATAAGGCTGTATTTTTGAAGCATAGCTTGAGGCCAAAGCAATCAGCCTACATCTGAAGATACCAGGGTGTGGAGATGAAAAGGCAGGCTGTGTGGTGTGTGCACCCATGCGTGTGAGCATGAGTTTGTGCACGTGTATGTGAAGGAAATAATGACACCACGCATATGGAAACATTGAGAAGGGGGAATAGAGCAGGGAGCTTCCAGATGGAACGCACAGTTCTTACCACAGCTGCTCTCTTTTGATTCCACATACTCCAGAAGAAACGATCACAGATGGTGGATATGGTTCTCCAAAAGATTGTGATCATTTTCATGTATGAATACTTCCTTTGTGAACCTTGTTGGAGCCCAGAGAAAACTTGCCCTTCGCCCTCTGAAGGTTCACTGCAATCACTGCCAGGATTGTTTGGTCATGTTCTACGTCACCTGTGAGCCTTCCGGATGCAGACCCGAAGATACAGGGGAAATCGTCCAGTTTTTATGCTCAGATTTAACTAAGTATAGACAGCTGGGTACAAACATAATTGGGCAAAGGGGTATGATCTAACCCTAGCAGACTGTGTGGGAAAACCCAGCAAGGCCAGTCTTCGGATGTTTCTTGGGATTTCTGAGTAGCATCCTTCCTCCTAGGCGTGGGGCAGCCCCCTGTTTGGAATGGGGTTTTATGGCCTACAAACAAGATTGGTCTTATTAATTTCATTATGGCCAATATTTACACAGAAAATTAGAGTAATATTTTTAGGTTTTATGGCAGGCTGTGGAGGAAAGGGGGTTCTTTCTATGACTAGGCTTGGGGAGAGTAAGAGTGAGAGACAGGAAGGAAGGAGAGAAGGTCAGAGAAAAACCTTTGCTCGGAGTTGCTTCTGAGGTCTTCATTTGGGGGTGTTTTTTTTTTTTTTTTTTGAGACAGAGTGACACTCTGTGACCCTCAGTTGAGTGCAGTGGCATCATCATAGGTTACAGCAACTTCAAACACCCAGGCTCAAGTGATTCTCTTGCCTCAGCCTCCTTAGTAGTTGGGACTACAGGCTATGTGCCACAATGTCTGGCTAATTTTTCTATTTTTAGTAGAGACAGGGTCTTCCTTTTGCTCAGGCTGGTCTCAAACTCCTAAGCTCAAGCAATCTAATTCCATCAGCCTCCCAGAGTGCTAGGATTATAGGAATGAGCCATTGTGCCCAGCCAATTTTGGGGTATTGTTTTCTGAACCCCAACATTTCCTGATTTGAAACTTCCCCAAGAAATTTTGTGGTCCAGAAATTGAATTGGTGGATTGTCTTACATCACAGTCCTGGGAATAGGTAACATTTCAGGCAGTGGTGTTGCAGATGGCTTTTTACCAAAGTCAGGCCTTTATGTGAGTAATATAAAGGCCTTTGAGTAATCAGATATTTAGTAAGAGGCATTTATATGGAAACAAAAGAAAAATAAAGTTTAATAATTAGAACAAAATTAATTCATTGTAAACCCAGCAGCCAGTGGAGAAGATTTATAGATGTTGGGCTCAAAGCATAGTTAGATGACATAAGAGCCAACAGTGCCAATCTAACAGATATTTCTTGGTTTGCAGTTTGCATTAGGTGGGTGTTCCACTGAACTTTCCCAGCAGTCTGTACCTCAGCAGGCACAAAGCCTGTTCTCATGTATTAAATTGCTGTAGTTGTTTCTCCCAAAGTTTACATCAAGTTGTCTAACTTCAGCTTGTAGGACTTCAAGCAATGCACAGTTTTAATTTCTAGGTTTGAGAGCCCAATGAGGAGGTGGTTGGAGAATGCGGGGTATGGATGTGCTGGTTCCCACCTGAACAGCTCATGCTCAGGCAGCTTCTTCCCTGTCTCTAGGAAGTCCCTCCCTCCAGGGTCAGAGAGGCCCCAGCTGTCACAGCAGCAGAATACTGAAGAGAAGACATGGCTGATACACTTTGAGGGTTAATAGATCTGAGGTCTTAGGAACCAAGATGGTCCTGAAATCCTTTGTTTTGGGAGCACACATGTATTGCAGAAATGAGCAGGATTCCATCTATGAAGAGATTCCCAACTCTCAGGTGGCCAAGCATGGAGGAGCTGGGACTGAAAGCAGTGACCACAGCCAGATAGGACAAGCCATGCCTGTGAGGGCCTGAGGCCCAGGAGGATACTGAATCGATACGTAAGGTACCAATGTGACCAGGGCAGATAGTGACTGTAACATACGACCTACTTATTTATCTAAGGCAGTGGTTCTCAAACGTCCCGATGCCGCACCCTTTAATACAGTTCCTGTGGGTTGCGGCCCCCAGGTTGAGAACCGCTGATCTAAGGCATACCGTGAAATGATTAAACCTAACTATGGGCTTCTCACTAAAAGTTCAGCCAGCACCCAGGTGTCATGACTGCACACACCTTCAGACATGTGTGGCTGTCATGCTGGAGGCTGTGGGTATGTGTGGTGCTCTATTGTTCTGGCCAGCAGGCATCTCGACTGGGTCAGGTGTTTGATAGGTGTGGCAGGTGAGGGTGGGTTTCTAATAATACATAAATTGCATTTCAAATGCTTAGCTCGCTCTCTCATACACACACACACACACACACACACACACAGAGTTGGATTTGTCTTTCCTGATTCTTAAAATGGCAAGGCTACCCTACTCTAGGAATCAGAGGAATAACCTTGGTTCTCAGTTTAAAATATTTGGGAGGAAAATACTTCAGCAAAAGATTAAAAGATCAGGGAAATATTGTTTCCCTGAGCCTGGTTTCTTTGGTAATCTTTACCCCCTGCCTCCCAGGTCCAGCTCTGAAGCCAACAGATGCTTCAAATGGGAGTGGTGACCCACACATTTCTTGTGGCTTGGAGTCTGGTCAATGCGTGATTTTATGGCATCTTGTTGCTTGGTGACAGCGGGAAGGGCCAGCAATTATGAGGGGGTTGGTGAAGCAATTCTAAGCCACAACCCACCCTCTGCAGCCTCTTCGTGGCCGTGCTCTGGAGTACGAATGCTGGGACAGACTGCTGATTTTGCAGAGACAGGAAGGGAAAGTAGGAAAGTGAGAGACAGCTGCTCAAGCTGCTTTAAGCTAGAGTGTGGTCTGGTCTCCGGCATCATATGCCTCCTGATGTGGGAGGTGGCTGGGGTGGATTCTGCTCTTTATTCAAACTGTAAACAAAAATGTGAATTTGATCTGACAGGAAGGCTAAATGGTAAATTCTGAAACTCGTGGACATCTTACAGTGGTTGTGAATGTCTGCATGTTGGAGATAGGATTTGAACCCGTGTCACTTCATGTCTGAAGCTCAGACTCCTCTTTCCCCGTTTATGACCACAGGCTGTTGGGAACGCTGTAAATGCTCCTCCCACTGTTCTCTGCCTTCCTCTCTCCTCCCACCTCCCCTTCCTCCTTTTCTTCCCCCCCCCACCAATTTCTTCCTTCCTCTCACTATTATAATACTTACTGTCACCCTGTCCCACTGATAGAATCTCAATAAGTCACACAGTTGGTGTCATCAGCCCCTCTTTACCTGGAAATGGACTCATCTTGAGGGTCTCACAGCTGGCAAAGGGCTGAGCTTTGCCCCAGATTTTCCTGACTTCAAACCTAGTGATTTTAACTCCTCGATGCCCACATATCTGGATGTTAACCAAGCAGAAGAAAGCACATGAGTTTCTTCTTTGGCCTGGGTTAGCCATCTCTGGGCCTTGATACAGGTTTTTAAAAATTCTCAGGGCTTGGTGCCTGTGGCTCAAGGGGCTTAAGGCGTCACATACACCTGAGCTGGCGGGATCGAATCCAGCCCGGGTCGGCCAAACAAAAAATAGCCAGGTGTTGTTGCAGGTGCCTGTAGTCCCAGCTACTTGGGAGGCTGAGACAGGAGAACTGCTTGAGCCCAAGAGATGGGGTTGCTGTGATGCCACGGCACTCTACCCAGGGCAATAGCTTTAGGCTCTGTCTCAAAAACAAACAAAAAAATTCTCTGGTAGATGATAACTGCCCTGGGGTCAATTCACATGTGTGGAAGGTGGGTTGGCCTTGCTTTATAAGGACTATTGAGGTCCCGGTCCCCATGTTGCACCATGTGGGCTGTTCTTGCCATGAGCTGGGCTCAGCATATCTGGTGCCTGGAGACTCTCTGAGAGACTCCTTTCAGGAGCAACTTGAGTGATCTGCCCTCCAAAACTTTTGCTTCCCTTTAGGGCCTAATGTGGCATGATGGAGCTTCATCTTAAGTCATTCTAATCTCTGAGTGGGAAGGAATTTATGTGTATAAAACATAAATATGACTTTAATTTGTTACCATTATTTTTACTTCATTATACACATATCAGTAAAACACACTTGAAGAGGATTTTTGTTTCTCTTATTGAAGTTACTTGTCATGGGGTTCCCTAGCAGGAAGTCCCTCCACGACGTGAAAGAGACACAGCAGGAAGGCTCTCATGGAAAGGCAAAATCCCATTTTCTTAGGCCTGGGAGCGCGCACGGAGGGTGGAGGCCCACAAAGGGCTCACGGGCTCTGGAATACTGGAGCCAGCACGACACATCTCCGTTATCAGGGCGATCAGACTGGTTTTAATCCAAGAATAATAAACCAAGAAACAAGTTTGCTTTAAAGCCACATCTGTAACCTGGGAGCACCTTATTTTCCCTGGCAAGCTGTGTCCTGATTTTAAAAATCCAAATGGTTTAGCAATTACAGATGATTTTCCAAAGTGCTATTTTCATATTTCCAATCCTCTTCCAAAATGTTTTTTTAATATTTGACATCAACAACTAATAATACAGGCAAATCGATTGGCAGGCAGGCAGCTCAACTTTAAGTGTCATTTCCCCCACCCCCAGCCCTGACCCCAAGCCTCTGTGGTGAGGTGCAGAGGCTAACTGTGGCGGGCCAGCCTGGTAACCATGGCAACAGCACTGCCATCAATGAAGTGGCTCTCGGAGCCCATGGCACTCAGGCTGGAGGCTAATTCCTACGACAAAGCCTCTTCTGTGTTTACTTGGGCACAGGAGAGCAGCTGGTTGTGATGGCGGCCATGGCAAACCTTCAGCCTGGGAAGGAAAAACATGAGTGTTACCTACCCTCACGTCATTAATTATTTCATGATCAGATGAATGGGAAACACTAACAAACCTGGCAGATGGAATTCAGCCCGGTCCCCTAACCCGTGTCATTACTTCATTCCATGCGCTCATGTGTATGTGCACTCATTCAAATACTTGGAACATGTTCTTTAAACATTTCTCAATCTGGGTACAAAGTGCACAATGATGTTACAAAGCTGCCTCAAATACCTAAAAGGAATCGTCCAAGCCATCCTTTCTCAGAGTTGGTTTAAAAATCACCCGACCATGAGACTATTATACTTCCATTAGGTGCTGGCTCGGTGGAATTTGCCATCAGCTCCCTCTTGGAAACGAAGCAGGATTTTAAGTGGCATCTGTTTTGTGGTACATGATTTCTAAGGTTGGCCACTGTGGTCACATTTCTAAGGGTGCTTATCATTAGCTGAAAAAAAGGTCAGTATATTATAAATTCAAGAGAAAACAGATCCCACATTAATAAAATGTTTGGGACAGAAAGTATTAAACCTGAAAAGCAGGTTAATTTTGAATTCTGGAGAAAGAGGAGTGTTTACTTTTTAAATTTTAATAGCTGTGTCTGTATTTGGTCCATTTTGATCTATGACAATACCTTCACTGTCGGTAACACCCGAGGCTTTGTGAATAGATCTCAGTTTTCTTATTTTCCAGGTGTGTAATTTTCTGTAAAGTATTAGACTTACTTTGGGGTGATTTTTCAGTTCTTAAATGGTGATAAAAGTAATACCTCACGACATTTTGAGAACTAAATGAGATAATTCATGTAATGTACTTAGCCTTGTGTCTAGTTGGGGTTTGACACTTTTATATACATAATCCATTCTTAACAGCCCAAGTGTGGCTGAGCTAACCTGGCCACGTGCATATTTCTCTGGAAAGCATCACCACAATATAGGATGGTGCTGGAAGGCTTGGGTTTGAAGTTATTCAAGATGTTGGTTTTAAGTTTCTTTAAAGATCACTATTGTCAGGGTCCTGCCCCGAGGGAAGCATCCTCTGAGACCTGTGGAAACTGGTGGCGAACTAAGAAATGTAGAGTTAGAAGTGAGGGTAAAGAAAAACAGGAGACATGGAGTAGAATTAAAAGTGGGAGCTCGGGGTCCATGGCCCATCCTGGGATTCCAGCTATGGCCCAGAGTGTTTGCTCCACTCTGATTTTATTGAAATCTATTTGTCTAGAGGGTAAGATGAGGGAGGAAACAAAGATGTCAGCAGTTTCTGGGTTTGATCATATCAGCTCCCATTGTTATTATAATTAATCTTAAGGGTGGGCTTCAGAAATCTGAAATCTGAGCCTTGTATTGGGAGAGCCTCCTGCTTGAGGTCACACACACAGATTTCTAGGGAGATGTTAAGCTTTATGAGTTCTCTGTGGAGTAAAACGCCACCTGTGTTAATCTTCTAGGAGGAATTGGTGGGAGGGAGGCATTTTCCTCCCATCACCACCACAGAGGACTTTCCTCTGTGATAAGGGATATAAGCTCTTCTTCCCATAGCTCAGTAGCTCCACTACTCCCTTGGTCTCTGCCAGCTCCGTAGTGGGTATTTGCTTTGCCTGTTTACTAGGCAGGAAACGACCCAGTTAATGTATCTTTCTAGGTCTTTGCCATAATCTCTTCTATGGCCATTTTTCCTCAGACTGCTCACAGACCCTGCAGGGTGTTTGTAAGCTGTATCCCCAAAAGGCTAGAATTTCAGGAAAGGCAGGAAGCTTGCTAGCAATGGTTAGCTTAAAGGTAAACTAGCTGACTTTTCTTTGTTCCAGCTCACTCAGCTTATTTTTAGTTTTCCTCTTTTTCTGGGGGTGCTTTCTTTTCTTTCCTTTCTTTCTTTCTTTCTTTCTTTTTTTTTTTTTGCAGTTTTGGCCAGGGCTCAGCTTGAACCCACCATCCCTGATATATGGGGCCAACACCCTACTCCTTGAGCCACAGGTGCTTTCCTTTGCCACGAATGGGGTCTTTGGTCTGCATTCTCCCAGCAATTCTAAGATTGGTTGTGAGATTAGTCAGCCATTAGGCTTCAGACACAGTGGCCTGACCTGGCCACAGAAGGGGTAAAGGAAGGGTGTTGCCCTTCTTCCTACAGAGGAGGGTTAGGACCGTATCCTGGGAGGCTCACCCTGGCTATCTTTGCTGTGTTCCTTCAGCAGCTGCCTGTCTGGGGTCTAGACCAGGGAACATCCAGGAGAGTTAGCCAAGGCTAGAGAATTGGGCCCAGTTCCAGCCCCATGCCCACCTGATCTGGAATATCTGGAGCTGTGGTTGTGGTTTTTCTATAGTAGGGCACCCCATGAGTGGATCTTTAACTCAACAATGAACAGAGTTGAAGGTCTGGCTGCATTTTCTACTGGATGGCTTGGTGGATAGCTGCCAAGGGGCTCATGTGGTTTTGGATCTAGGGCTCCAGTTGAAGGTAGGGTCTGCTTCCCGGCTCTTCTGCTTAACAGCTGTATGACCTTTGTCATACAAATGTCATGACATGTCAGCATGGCAAACTGCTGATGTCTTTGTTCCCTCCCTCATCTTACCCTCTGGGCAAATAGACGTCAATAAAATCAGAGTGAAGCAAACACTCTGGGCCATTGCTGGAATCCCACAACGGGTAATGGATCTGTGAGCTCCCACTTTTAATTCTTCTCTGTTAATTCCACTTTTAATTCCCATCTCTGTTAAGCAAGATGCAGGCCATCAAGAGAGCCATGGAGAACTTTAGGACCAGACCTACCTGAAGCCTTAGCAAAGTCCTTGGCTTAAATTGGGCATCAACAGTTCCCAATGGGACTTGGGAGTCTCTAACTACCTTAAGGCAAGGACTACCTTTCAACTCCTGCCCCAACTCCTGCCTATAGTTTGGAGTCAGGTGAGTTCCTGTGGGCCAGCTCAGGGCAGTTGGGGAGAGTTGTGAAATCCTGGGCTTCCCCTTCCCCAAGGGCCACATCAATGGGTGAGGAATCACCCTGTGTGACACATTTGGGACAAGTCACTGGCTGTATTAAGGGTTATTAGGTTTCTGATGCTTTCAGAGGGTCCAGTGATGAGACCCAGCACCCCCGTAAAGCTGGCCAGGGTGGGTGCATTTGCAATTTTCTCTCTCTCTCAGCGATAGAGGCAGGGCAGGGAAAATCAGGCTGCATTCCAGAACATCCAACTGATTACATACAACTGTCATGTCAATCCAAGGAAGGTCAAGAACTTTCTGGAAGGGGCAAAGTGTGGGTATGAACTGAGAAGGGGGCTTCAAGGAGGGTGGGAGGAAAACCTGGTGGGTGGGGCCAAGGAGTCTGGAGGGCCCATATGAACCTGGGTCTGAAGCAACCTAGATAACCAATGACCAACAGAAAGAGACCATGAATGAGGGCTAGGAAAGGGCAATCCTGGAGCCACAGAGCCAATGAGAGACGTACAGCCAATCTGAAGAGGAGTATTTACACCCCTGCAGGCTTCTTGTCTGGATCTCTCTCACCTCTGCTCCTTTATTAGGGAGCCCCACTTCCAACTCTCTTTGGAAGTGCTTGAAACTTTCTCTTTGTTCTTCCTAAATAACATCTCTTTTTGTTGCCCTGAAACTTGTGAAGTTACTTTTACCTTCTGTCCCCATGGCCTGAGCCGCTCCAGTTTGATTTTCAGTTTCTACTCACCTGTGCTGTCAGTTACCACTGTGTCTGCCTGGGTTAAACTTTTTGTCTCGGTGGAGTAAGAACCAGGTCGGCTTGGCTCAGGAAACCGCGACCCCTGACCCCCAACATGAACCATGTTGTGATATTAATAAGCAGGGACTTACAGAAGCTGCAAGTTTGCACCAAATGCCCCCTGACCCATACTAGGTGAGGCCTTCCCATCCCAGCCTGCTTCAACATCAGCATCATCTTTTCAAAACATAGTAAATGTAACACATGTTCATGTTAAAAAGAAAATCTGAACAGCACAGATGCAATCCTTTATATCACTGGGCAAAAGAGATGAATAGGACCTTCTCTAAAGAAGACAGATGAATGGCTAACAAACATATGAAAAAAATGCTTATTGTCCCTAATTATTAATTATTTAGAGAAATGAAAATCAGAACCACCCTGAGATATCACATAACCCCAGTGAGAATGGCCCACATCACAAAATCTCAAAACTGGAGATGCTGGTGCAGATGTGGAGAGAAGGGAACCCTTTTACACTGCTGGTGGGACTGCAAACTAGTACAAACTTTTTGGAAGGAAATATGGAGAATCCTCAAAGCACTCAAGCTAGACCTCCCATTTGATCCTACAATCACATTACTGGGCATCTACCCAGAAGAAAAAAATTCTTTTACCATAAGGACACTTGCACTAGATTATTTATTGCAGCTCAATTTACAATTGCCAAAATGTGGAAACTGCCTAAATGCCCACCATCCCAGGAATAATTAACAAGCTTTTAGGTAAAGTACCTCTTACATGGGTATGTGTACACCATGGAATACTATTCAGCCATTAAAAAGATGGAGACTTTACATCTTTTGTATTCACCTGGATAGAAGTGGAACCCATTCTTCTTAGAAGAAGAATGGAGAAGCAAGAATCCTATGTACTCAATTCTGATGTGAAGACAATTAATGACTTAGGGCACGGTGGAGGGTGGGGGAAGGGGAGAGCACAGAGAGGGAAGGAGGGACAGGGTGCAGGGTCACAGTGTGTGGCACACCTTTTGAGGACGGGACACAATTATAAGAGGGTCTTTATCTAACAAATGCAATCAATGCAACCTGGTTCTTTATACCCTCAATGAATCCCCGACAACAATAAAAAAAAGCACAGATGGTAAAAAAAATCTCCTTTCTCTTCTAATCTATTTCCCAGACTTTAGAAGTAATCACTTAACAAACCATATATGTTTACTGGGCAGTCACCAAAGTTTTCCTTAGTTGCATTATTCTTTTGGATTGATTGCTTCAGGTTATAGAGTGTTTCAGTGAGGTCCTGTCTCCAGCTTGTTAATCCCACTGTATTAGTCTCCCAGGTAACAAATTACCATAGACTTGGTGACTTAAAACAGCAGAAACATAATCTCCCACAGTTCTAGGCAGCAGGAGTCTGTGGTCGGTCGGGGTGTGTTGGCAGGGTCATGCTCCCTCTGAAGGCTCCGGGGAGAGTCGTTCCATGTCCCATCCAGCTCTGGTGTCCCCAGGTGGCTCTCAGCGTGTGGCTCAGATTTCTGCTTGCATTTTCATGTGACCTCCCCTCCATGTCTCTGCGTATCTTCCTCCACCTCCTTTTACAAGGACACCGGCCTTCAGATTTAGGGCCCAACGTAAAGCTCGGCCATCTGTAACGACCTTGTTTCCAGATGAGGTCCCATGCTGAGGTTCTAGGGAGGCAGGAATTTGGGGAAGACACTGTTCAGTCATGGCAGCAACTGAGGCAAATGACCTCAACACCTTGGGCCGACATAGACTGATGCTCACTATTCTGGAGACCTGACGGCACCAAGCAGCCTATGCCATGTTGATATTGTTGAGACTAAAATTTGAAATAGTGCCACAAACGCCTCGAGTTATTTTGAGAAGAAATTTAAATACCAACAAAACTTTCTCCAAAATGATTAATGCAGAATCAGTAAAGATCTTGATCGAAGACTCTCGGTAATTTCCCATAGGGAAGCAGATCCTTTATTGATTGTGTGATCTCAGCCAAGAGCCTCTGAGTCCTTGTCCATAAAATGATGGTGACATGTGGTCTCTTTATTGGAGTTGTGCAAATTAAATAAGAAAATGCATTTGGCGTGTTAGGTGCAGCACTTGGAATATAGCAAATATTTAACAAAGGATGACCTAGAAAATCTTATGAACGGAGAAAAGGCTCTAGCACAGCCTATATGATGAAAATGATGGGGCTGTAGGTATTTCTTAAAAAAGAAGTCATGAAATAAGCCTGTTTCAGGGCCCAGGCATAGAAGTAGAGATTATTTGGATTTTATAACAGCAGGGCACTGGAATCGCATCCTAGCAGGAAGGAAATGGCACATTCAAATTAGGGAAACCCGGAGGGGCTTAACCAAAGCACCAGGTATATGAGACATCTGGGGAAACCACCAGGGTAAGAGCAGTAACAGGAAGAGGGCAGGCCGTGTCACAGCTGTTATCAGCTGTAGGACCAAACAGATGGGAAGAAGGAAAAGGCCACAGGCACTGGGAGGAGAGAGTCATGCAGATGGGAAGAAGGAAAAGGCCACAGGCACTGGGAGGAGAGAGTCGTGCAGATGGGAAGAAGGAAAAGACCACAGGCACTGGGAGGAGAGAGTCGTGCAGATGGGAAGAAGGAAAAGGCCACAGGTACTGGGAGGAGAGAGTCATGCTGATGGGAAGAAGGAAAAGGCCACAGGCACTGGGAGGAGAGAGTCGTGCAGATGGGAAGAAGGAAAAGGCCACAGGCACTGG
>CAUYPK010169589.1:0-13185 GCA_963574355.1 Loris lydekkerianus
CAGCAAGGCCTGGCCTGAAACTGCCTCTACCTAGATACAGCCAATGTGGTACCATGCCACTGGCCCGACCCTGTCACTCACCTCTTCCCCCGCCTTCTTTCCCTGCCCCTTCTCCACAATAAAAAAATAAAAAATAAAAAAAATAAAAAAAAAATAAAAGTTGGCATGTCCTCTCAGAGTTCTCCTGACACCCAGAAGAATCCTGCCAGGAATGATAAAACCAGGAGAGTTAACCTTCGGAGACAGAGGGTTCCCTGGATCCCTGCAAGGCAGCTGGTAACAAGCACATTCTCCCCCTTCTGTAGACTCCATTATTTTCTGCAGGCGCTGTGTTCATAGTTCAAGTGATCACTACGATTGTCTTTCATGACCTGTTGTTAAACCTATCGGGTAGGTTTCGTGGAAGAGGCGAGAACAGTATCAATGGTTTACTTTCCAAAGACAAAATCTGGGACTCTGTGGGTGGGTAAACAGGTGATGTTGGAGTAATTGTATGAAAATGAATTCTTTTATTCAATTCCTAGTTATGCACCTGACTCACTACATCAGCTTCATCCAAGTCCATAAGCTTACCATACCTCAGTTTCCTCATCTTCATTATAAGAACAGTTCCACCTGACTATGTGTTTTGCAAGAAGAATGATGCAATAAATAAATGAACATTTTTCCAGGAGAAGAAAACAAAACCTTTTGCTATGAACACCACACATCTATTTAAAGTTACAATATGAAAACCATCGGTGTAGTTGGAATTTTCTCAAACACAAAATAGAATTTCCTCTTTTTGTATCTAGATTCAAATCAAGTTTCATTCAACGAATGTGCAGACAAATGTATTAGGCATTAAAAACTCTGCAACACACATCACGTGTATGATTTCTGCTGCCTGGCATTGTGCGTGCTCCGATGGAGAATTTCCACTCAGCACTGGAGACGTGGTGGCATTCTCCCTTGGCATAGTTTATTTTGAGGACAATTATACAACAATGGTTTACTTTAAAAGGTGGTTACGAAGAACTGCATTTCCCCTTCTTTAACTATAACCCACACTCTGCTCCCATTTATATCCATAAGGCTCATTCCCTCTAACTCATGAGACACAACCATGAGAAGCATAGACCAGACTAAAAAATTGGCCTTACATCAAATAGTGAAGGTCAGAAAGACAACTTGCTTATTTTGCTATCCTGTTTTATTTTTCAATTTCAGATTAATGTGAGGGTACAGATGACTAGGATACAATCTTTGCATTTGTTAGGTAGAGTCCCTCTTGAATTTAATTTTTAAATTCAGTCAATATAGTCCCACTTTTCAGCACAGATTGCAGGAATACCCTTGTTTCTCTCTAAGCATAGATTTTCCAGGAGTACAATAGCTATGAATAAGTTTATGAGTGTTTCATGAAATAAAAGCAAAAGATGTGAGTCTCTGGCCCCATCGTTTCATCAGGGCACACATGATTACTGTGAGATGATGAAGATCAATAACTAGAGAGATGGCATGATGGGGGAGGGGAGGAAATAACATTTCAGTTCAAAAAAACCTTGTTCCAGTAAGTTCTAAGTGTACCTCAGACTGTATACCAGAACTTGATTTTTAGTTCATAAGTTACAATGCAAATTGGTTTTATTAGACTTCAGCTTAAAAGGCCAAGCCCTGACAAACATTTCTTTATTTGTGATTAGATAACCACACAGCAAGTACACACAAGGTCATAGTCATTGCAACGTGACGTCTCCCACCCACCTCTGCAGAGGAGTTCAGGGACTTTTGTGAGCTATCTCTCTTTTCTTCTCAGAAACAAAGAGTGATCCATTTTCACCTTTCAAGGACCAAAGTCTTTACATCTCTAAAAAAAAAGTCTCCCAATAACACTTTAGCTAAAATATCTCAACTGTATTAGATTCAAGTATAAAAAGTACATTTGACTACATGTTTTAGGAGATTAAGTGCCTTGCCAGGAGAGTAGATACAACCTAGGAAGAAAAATAAATTTACTCTACACTACTCTCCACCTGCAAACTCCCTCCGAAGAAGGTTCAATCCTGTGTGAACGGCTAAAGACTTCCCTGAAGTCTTTTGTAGTCAGAAAAATAAATTTACAAGAAATTTCCCATGGGAAATGCTTATAAAATATTAAATAAAAAACAGGATTCAAGCCTATACATGTAAAATGTATAAGTTATTAACTATACAGACTTGTAAACAAAATGGAATTATGTTAGTTTACTAACATCGTCATAACTTGGTACCACAGACTGCATGGCTTAAACAACAGAAATCTATTTTCTCATAGTTCTGGCAGCTGGAAGTCCAAGATCAAGGTGTTGCTGGGCTGTGAGGGAGGATGCTCTAGGTCTGGCTCCTGGGCTTGTAATGGCATCTTCTCCCTGTGTCTCTCGTAGCACCTTCCCTCTGTGAGCTTCTATGTTCCAACTTCCTCTTCTTATAAGCACCACAGTCACACTGGATTTATTTTAACTTACCCCTTTAATGACCTTACCTTTGACTATGGTCACATTCTGAGATACTGAGGGTTGGGACTCTGGCATAAATTTTTTTTTCATGGGGAGGACAAAATACACCCTATAACAGGGACTAAACCACAGAGTGTTTTAGTGGTGAGAGGAGGGGCAATTTTCGTTTTTCTCCTTAGTATTTTTATGAGTGTTTCAAATATCATACAATAAGATACATTATTTTTATAAAGAGAAAAAATAATATTTATTTAAAGAAGCTTAAACTTATTAAAAACAACTAGCATTCTTGAGAAATAGCAAGTGTTTCCTTCAGAGCTCCATTCTTACTGACTTAACTGCCAGGGATGTGACAAGGAATGACCTCCTGCTCAGTCGGGAACCCACCGCTGCCAGTGAAAGCTCTCGGCCTGCACCACAGAGGCTCCTGGGCCGGCCCTTCTCCACCAAATCCCAGTGAAGGAGGCCGAAGGGCAGAGACTATTCCCCAAAGTCAGACCACCCCCTGTTCACCACCCCCCACCACACACACTCATTTTCCCCAAGTTCCCTGAGCAGATAAGAATTTAGGACAGATGTCACCAGTTTCCGGAAGGATAAGGACATTGAGTTCCAGCTGTGTCTACACACATGCTACTGTTGGCCAAATGTCTTCTTTCAAATTCCTGCTCACATGCACATATTTAGGTCACAAGTAAAAGGCCTAACGCCTTAAGGACAATGGAAGACTGGACTAATTCTGATCCACTTTTATCTGGGGCAACAGAGGAGTCCCAAAGGGGAGGGGACAGTTAGAAAGGAGCTAGAAAGGAGCAGGAAAATCCCCTGACTCTATAGCAACGCCTGTCAATAGCATAGACAGTGCTCTCCATAACCCAGGAATGCTGCTAAACATTTTTCAAATACCACTCTTTTAATCCTCAGGACAACCTTTAAAGTTGAGTCCATTGTTTACAAATGAGGAAATAGACTCTGAGAAGTTACTTGTCCAAACTGTACAACCAATGAGTGGCCAGCCAGGGTTAGAGTCCAAGCTCGTCTCCAGAGCTCTGGTTTGTAAGTTTCCAGGACCATATGCCCCACAAAGGCAGGAAGGCCATGTCCATTCTCCTATACCCCCTCTAGGGTCCACAGCAGGTATCTGCTAAATAATGAAAGACCAAGACAAATCAGCTTCATTTACTAAGACCACACCATGCCAAGTAAGGACTTGCCAAGCATTGTTCCTCATCCTTACGCTAACTTTGCAAAATCAGTGGTATTGGCAGGAGTTGAGGAACCAGATGTCAGGTCCCTGTGTTCCCAGGTTCTTGGTTCTCAGTACTGAAGAATGGTTATGGGTACTGAGTCAATGGAATGAATGAGCCAAGCAAGCATGTGCAAGCAGGCAAAGTGCCGAATGTTTGTTAAAGATTAAAGCACAGTACATGCCAAAGAAGAAACGGGGTCAGCCCCTGAGAGTGGAGGAGGCAGACACTGAGTTTAACAAGATTTCTCCTTTTGTGCAGACTCCCTCATATTACGGTAAGTACAGGGTAGAATATTCACGATTTTTCTGGAGAAAGGGTGGAGAATTCTTGGAATTGGGAACCCTCCCAGTTTTTATTCTTGTAAGGTAATTTCTCAGGGTTGCCATGGTATTTGTAAACTCATGACAATGGTGGGTATGATTTTTACTATGTTAATGAAGGTCTGTCATGAGGGCAGAGGTCCTCAAACTGCGGTCCACGGGCCACATGAAGCGGTGTGATTGTATTTGTTCCCGTTTTGTTTTTTTACTTCAAAGTAAGATATGTGCAGTGTGCATAGGAATTTGGTCATAGTTTGTTTTTTGTTGTTGTTTTTTTAACTATAGTCTGGCCCTCCAACGGTCTGAGGGACAGTGAATCGGCCCCCTGTTTAAAAAGTTTGAGGACACCTGACCTAGGGAGTTCAACTGTGAGCATGCTCTATTGAGGCTTTGATTGTATCTCTGCTTTGTAGTTTCTCTACCTCTTTTTACCTCTTGGAGCCCACTCCCTAGGGTCCTAGTCAGGCTGTTCCCAAAGCAACCCAAGTCAGTATGACCACATCTGTCTGCCCATGTCAGAAAGTCCTAAGGACATTAATCAGTCCCCAAAACAACCAGCTCCCCAAAAACAACCCACCTGCAAAACCTTGCACCTGCAACATCTTCATTAGTCCTGTTCTCATAACAACTCAAGCCAACCTGACCCACACCAATCCAAAATAGCATCCACCGTCCACCCTCCTCCTGTCTAATTAACTGCCTAACCTAACAGTATCTTCTTACTCTATTTGGCCTGCTATAACATAAAACTATGAATTTCGTAGCTTACAAACAACAGAAATTATTCCTCATAGTTCTGGAACCTGAAAAGTCCAACATCAAGTTGCCAGCAGACTCAAGAATCTGGTGAGGGCCTGTTTTCTAGTTTATAAATGGAGGCTCCTTGCTGTCCCCTCCCAGGGTGGAAGACAAGCAAGCCTTCTGGGACCTCTTTCATAAGGGCACTAATCCTGTTTCTGAGGTCACCTCCTTATGACCTAATCACCTTGCACCTCCTAATACCAATACCTTCAGGGTAGGATTTTAACATATGAATTGGAGAAAACACAAACATTGAGACCATAGCAATTAGTGTCTCCATTTTAGAGTCAAGATAACTGAGGCTTAGAGAAATTAAATATGCACAAGGTTCTTACGTTTAGAAAATACACAACAGCATAAGATTTTCTACCCTCATAGAATTTATAATCAATCTGAAGATAACATTAATCTGTCTACTATTATCTAAGCAGTTTGCATGGAGACCCAAATGAGAGATACAGGAAACATGTGCTGGAGAAGCTCAGCACAAACATAAATGTTACCACTTTTGTTTGTGTTTTCTTGACATCTACATCATCACACATTAAGTTATCACAAAGCATTAACTTAAGTGAAAATGTACGGTGAATGTGAGCATAGAATCTGGAAACCGTGTGTCCACTCCCATTGCAATTTGGTTGGGCAGTACCACTGGCCCCAAGAGGACTACCTCAGCCTGGAGAAGGGGGCAAGGTCAATTTGGAGTGGCTTGAGAGATCCCAGCAGCCCCTCACCCCTAGGATATGTCCTTCCCCTAAACTCTGACATCCTCCCAGCATGAGTATCACACCAAATTGGTGCTAGCCTTCTCCAAACAACATCCTTTAAAATGCAAATACCCAGGTAGGAGGAGCACATTCAATTTCTGGGAAGGAAGGATGAAAATCAGCTGTATAGCCTGGAAAGCTGGGGATAAATTCATCCAACAAATCTCTATTTAACATTAACTAGATATTAAGGATATGACAGAGATAAAGGAGAGTGAACAGGATGGGGGGGGGGGCAGCTCCATTACAGTGGGGTAGGCAGACAAGGAGGCTGAGGCCACAAAAAAGCACAAATTGCCTTCAGTGGGAAGAGCTGGAGTGGAAAGAAATAGGAAAACAGAAGGGAGAAGAATGGGGCAGAGACTGAGCTGGAGGGCTCAGCAGACTCTCAGAGGAAAGGTTAACTCAGAACCGTAGGATGAGGAGGGGCTGAACACAGGTAAGGAATGTTCCAGCCAAAGATAATGGCATGTGCATAGGCCTGGGTAGGAAAGGGCATAGGGCATCCCCAGGGTGATGGCCAGCTGGTAGGACAGGACTGGAAGGTCAGAGTCTGCAGAGAGAGGTCAGGCCTGAAAATAATCACAAACCCCTGGGGGGCATATGTGCACAGACAGGCCCCAATATAGGCTTTAGGAAAGTCCCTCTGGCTATTCCTTGTAAAAGGGCTCATGGGGAGAGAGAAGACCAGATCAGAGATAGGGCACTGGGCTAGAGTGGGGGATGGACAGACATGAGGAGGGTGGTGCAGGGCAGTGGGGCAGGAGGGATAAGGACTTGCATTGTACTTTGGAGACACAATTATCAGAAGGGATGTACTGAGCTGCAGAAGGGAGAGGGATTCACATTTCTTTTGTGTTTAGCCAGCCTGGGTTGAGTTGCTGCCTTTAATTACCTATCCTAAGTATGTACCATGAGAAAGTCATCATAAGAGCTGTGCTCACCACACCCACACAAATAAAACAAATTCCTCTGGACAATCTACCACTTGGGCACACCAAGAAATTCTTGAAAAGCATCCATTTCTTATAGGAATCTGACCCCACAGGGCAGAGATGCCTTTGTTTTCCAGCTGAATGGAATCCCTGGGATTAGCAGCACTTCCAAGGCCTTTCCCACCTCCCACAGTGGCTTTCCTGGTTGTTGAAGTGTATGAGTATTTAGTGAAAGAAAGCTTACGAGTGTGTAGAATATAACACCAGCAAAACCCAAGGGACAGGGCACAACAGTGAATATCTGGTTCCAGTAACCGAGTTCCTCAGTAACACGTCTTACCATTGGAACACTGGGAAACATTAGCTGTTTAAAGAAACCTCACTCATAACATTTTAGCAGAGAAACAGATTTCCCATTGAGCAAAGCCTGCCAATCTAAAAACTTACTTCTATGACATTTAAAAGTTACAGACAACATAGGGTAAAACATACAGACTAAAATTTACTATGAACATTAAAATGTCAAAATTGCATGAAATTTGTATTTGCAGGTCAGTTTACCATCTCACATTTTTCAAAGCAAGAACTGCCATGAGGAATCCCACTGTGTTTTCACTGCTCTCTGCAGCATCCGCACAGAAGTGCTTACGTAGACACTCCCAAGCCTTGTGTGCACTCACAGGAGTGTCTGGTTTCCATGATGAGTAAGACTGTACAAGTTTGGAGAGCAGGAAGCAGTGGGGCCACCCTCCCAGACTCCAGAGCACTAAAGACACTCACAAGAACCGCATCAGTTACAAGGTTCTTAGAGAGTTTTAGAAGCAAAGAGAAATACAGGCCCAAAGAATTGTGGAACACACGGGTGTTCTAGAAGGAGAAATAAGAGGAACAGAGGGAGGGAGAGAGAAGCAGAGGAGAGGTCTGGAGAGGTGGAGGGCAGCAGTGTGGAGAAGGGACAGGGGGAATTCAGAGCCCACAGAGTAGGAAAGGCCATTCCCAAGAGAAAATGTTCCCTAGGCCCAACAAGAGACTGACATGCTTGGGAGAAGTGACCAGGTTTCATGGTCACTACTACGTTTGCTGGGTGAAGAACAACTGCATTTGGATGTCTCAAATCTGGCACCAACCTGATGGGCACTTCACTTTGTCCTACCCCCTCGCACTGCAGTTCCCTCATCTAGATCATGAAGCTCCTAAAACAGTTCTTTTAAATCATAGAAGAGTCAAGTTTGAGAAGAAGAGACAGAACAGTGTTACGATCTCAGGAACTGGGTGGAGCAGGCATCTTCGATCTCTCCATGTGTGTCTTTTGGAAATTCACTTAACATGCCTGGGCCTCAGTTTCCTTGTCTGTAAGTCAGAGGTGACGGCAATATCTATGTCACAGGATTCCAGTAAGGATTGAGTCAGAAGAGATTGTTGACATGAGCTATGTGAACTGTTACTAGCAGAATCTTTGATCCAAAATCCCAAATGTGCTTCATAGACTAATCAACATGGAGGGATGGTTAGACTGGAATTTTGCTAAATTCAGCCATTTGATAATCACACAAGTTGGCACAGACTCAGACCCTGAGTATCTGAGGTAATGAGAGTTTTAGAAGCAAAGGGTATCTCAGCCTGCAGACTCAGACCCTGAGTATCTGATCCAGCAGGAGCTCATTCCACATCCTTAAGTTACGTTGCTGAGTCACACTTCCACTACAGGACCCCAATGTCCTTTCTCCTTTTGAGTTGGCCCCTTTGGCTCCAGCTTTGGAAGGGAACCTGAGAATGAGGTCTATGCCCTGCACTGAGGAGAGCAGAGGGAGAAGTCCTTGTTTGGTTCCTCCCAAAGTCAAGCTTCTTGCTTCCTGGATTTGACCATCGGGTTACATCAAAACTCCTCTGCACGCCTTGTGCCCCCCATCCCATGCCTCACCGTGCCCACCTAGAAAGGCTGTGTGATGTTCTTTCCTGCAGCACAAGCAATGCAAACACGCTGGCTTAGCCCTGATGCTCGGCACTTGTCCACACTGTCATTTGTGTTCACTATAAACAAACTACAGTATTTTCTTGGTAGTTTCATGAAATGAAAAGAAGAAAGTTTTCCTGGGCTTTAACAGGGTAGAATCAAGTGAGTAGCTGGTGAGGAAAAGACACTACAAAAAGATTACTTTGGCAATGAGAAATTCAAAGCATCCTCCTGAGAGTATGGCACTCCTTGACAAAGCCCATGCAGGCTCCAGAAAGACACCACAGCTCAAGGAAGGGCTAAGCACCGTTCAGGCAGGTTTACTCATGGTTTTTCCACTAAAGCTTTATAAAAGCAGCATAAAATTAGGGCCAGGACTTGGAAGAATCAGCAGAGCCTATTTATGCCTTTTAGATCTTCACTTTTGCTTTGTATGCTCTCAGGTGAAGGCACCACAGTGCTTGAGCACCAGGTCCCACTGCACGCATGCCCTTATTGGGTGTGTGTTGGGTGGGTTTCCCAGCCCAACCCCCAGCCTCAGTTTCTTCAGCCCACCTTTGACCTGGCTGTGACATGCTGGGGAGGCCAGGATCAAGAAGATTGGCAGCCTGGGTTGAGTCACAGCTCAGCCACTAACGGGATGTATAACCTTGAGCCAGTGACATATCTTCTCTGTAGCCTGTTTCCTCTTCTGAACAATGAGGACCATAATAGTACCATCTCATAAGTTCATTGTCAAGATCCCATGAAATGAAGAGGGCAAGCCCCTCTAATGGTGCTGGGAACACACAGCCAAGTGTTCAAGTTAGTAATGGTCATGAGAGGTGTCCTAAGGGCACTCAGCTCGGTGCCTAAGGCCCCAGGAATGTAGTGGCCTCAACACAGCCCTGTCTTCCAGCATGTGAGACCTTGGATCCCCAAGGCCACCCAGCAGGGCTAGGAAGAATCTTCAGCCTGCAGACTCAGACCCTGAGTATCTGATCCAACAGTGTATCAGCCTCAGACACCCAGTGACTAAGGCCTTCAGTTTGAGGCTGTGCTCCAGCCAGCCAAGACTAGAACCTTCCAGGCCCCAACCCTAGCTCTGCATGTCCACCCATTCTGTGTGACCGACCTTCACCAGTCTCTCAGCTTATTCTCCAGCCCTCCTGCAGGTGCTGGGCTCCCTCCCTGCACTCTGGACTGCTCACTCAGGGCCTGGTGTCCACAGCCACTCCCAGTGCCGAGTAGGATTCCAGGCTCCAGCCCTCTGTCTCCCAGCTCAACCGTTGTCTGCAGTGACACTCATCTTCACTTTTATCCTCCTGTTGTGGCATAAAGAGTCTGTAGTCCTGTCTCAGGCAAAGTCTTCTCCCTGTGCTCCAGGTCTGGAACTTCCCCTTACTTCCTTGGGGACCTTGTCTTATCAACCAGCTTCTCTCTCTTTTCTTCTCTCTCTATGGAAAACTTCTAGGTCCCCTGTGGCTTCTCCCAAGTTTCTTCCAACTTCCAAAGAGAAAGAGTCAACTCATAACTTAATTTTTACTCTCCTCTATTCACTGACCTGTGTTTTCCTTTCCTTCAAGTAGAGCAGCCTACATTTGGAGTTTAATTCCCTCCCGTCCAGCCTTCCATCATGATTTCTGCCCTCCCTATACCAATGAGACTGAGGTGCCAGGGCTCCTTTCAACACAAAGCAAAAAGAGAATTTGAGCTGAGTCTCGGCTGTTACCAAGTGGTTGGGGGCAGGCAGGGTATTGTGGGAGAAGGGAGCTTCTATGTGGAGACTCACACTTTCCTCCTCCCCAGTCTTTCAGCCAGGGCCACGAGTCAGTAGGTTCCACATCTCACCATGATACACCACCCCCGGCACCTCTTCATTTTCCTCTTATACCATCCCCCTTCTGACTGCAACATCTCCCTGCACACCTGGAGCTCAGGTAAGCAGCACTGACACTACCTAGGCAACGGTGAAGCCTCAGTCTTGCCTCCCTGCCCATCTCTCAACAATGCCTTCCCAATCTCGACAACTAACAGATTATAACTTCACCTTGGTAGGATGTTTAGGTAGACAGGCCCAACGGTCACTGGAAATGGTCATCTATGACTCACAAAAGAAAGAAAATACTTGGTAATCCCATGCGAAGAAGGGGTACGTGCTCTCCTCATGCCCCCGTCTCCATGCTTCCTTTCTAAATTTTACATAAATGTAAAAGGTGCTTTACTTAGGGACATATTACCAATTATTACAGCTGATTTGGGGTGAAATAGAATTTGCTTTGGGATGGCTCCAGTGTAAGTAAGCCCACAAGGTTATAGCTAGCTATCCACAAAGTGAGGGCTAACCAAAGTATAATAGCAAAAAAGCTTTTTAGAGCAAAAGGAATTTAAAAGAGGAGTTTTCCACACTGCAACTTTTATACAGGCCTTTTTGATGCCGAAATTAGCACGAAGTTTACTTAATATCCACAGTGCTACATAAAGAACCATTGAGAAAACACTAGGGGCAGCTGGAAAAACACAGGGAAAGAGCAGCAGGCAGGACGCCAGGTGCTGGGATGGCCTCCCCAGCTCAGCTCTCGCATTTGGTGCAGAGGCCCTGCAGGTGGCCTGCACAGGACAGAAGACCCAGGACACCAGGACAGTGCACTAAGAGCCAGGGTAACAGTGGGGGGTTGGAGGAGATAAACACAATGGCAGGAAGCTGACCAGGGTGACTGCAACAGGCAGAGTCACACTTGGTGGGCATGGAGGCAGCGCTGCGGGTGCGTGCTGAGCCTGCACAGGGTTGCAGACACACAAACTGGAAGGCCCCCACGGAGCACCCAGCCACGCATGGTGACCTCTTCCTTCTGAACTGCTCGATCCTATAAACCCTCACAGGGGGCAGAGAAAAGTGGACATCTGCGTGGGACTGGGCAGGAGAGCCAAGGTGCACCAAAGCTGAACGGCAGCTCCCAAGCAGTGACGATATGTGTGTAGCAGTGACATATGGGGCAGGATGACAGAGCCCAGGACTGGGGCATAGTGAGAAAGGTGAGGGGGCAAGGGACAAGCAAGGTGGCCAGCCCTACAGGGAGGCACTTGGCTGGAGAGTCAGAGCCTCGGGGCCCGGCATGGGGCAGAGCCCAGGCAGGGAAGGATCTCAGGACTCCATGAGGTGTCAGGGGTGTCCACCTAGAACTTAGGAGTCCAGCTTTAGCGATAAAGGCACCCACATGACAGACGAGGTCATGGTAGGATGAGGATGGGATATTGACTATAAATAGGGGGCTGATCACATGCTGAGGAGAATGGGAGCCAATTTGTCATTGTCAGAGAAGGTATTTTACAATTATGGAAAGAGACAATGAACACTGTGGTGTTGACCTGGAACTGAAGGTACTGCAATGGAAGGCACAGCAGTCCCCCTTATCCACAGGACACATTCCAAGACCCCAGTGGTGTCTGCAACTGGGGATAGTACCCAACCCTGCATATACTGTATTTTTTTGAAATGATAACCAAGAAGGTTGCTAAGTGACCAATGGGTATAGACAGTAAGGATGTGCTGGGCCAAGGGATGATTCCCACCCCGGGTGGGTCAGAGAAGGATAGCACAGGATTTCATCACACTACTCAGAATAGCACACAGGTTAGACCTCAGGAACTTTTTCATTTAATATATTTGAACCATGGTTGACCCTGGATAAGTGAAACTGGGCATAAGGGAATTACTGTAAATCCCTAATTTTTCATCTACATGTAAATAGACACCCTGATAGCTACAGATAGAACCAGCGTTGTGACCTACCTGTACAAAAGTTCAGATGTGCCCTCTGCTCCAATGCAGTTTCATGAAAATGATTTCAAGGATACCTTTACATCTTTCTTAGTATTTCATCCATTTATTCTACACTGTAAGTTCAGGTGACACCCCTTCCCGCGGACTTACTCTGCTTTAGCTATCCCCTTCCCTCTAACACAGGCCCATACACACACACCATAGCCCACCCTTCTACCTGCAATAAACTCTAACTTGTCTGGAAGCTCTGCCAGGCATATCCCATGTCCTCTGTTCTTTCCATATCAAGTTTTGATAAGGAAGAGACCAAAAAACTGAAGTATCCTTAACAATTCAACCTCCTGTGTTTCTTCTGCAAATGTACTAAATATACATTTAGTAAAATAAATATAAGATAAAATATATATATAATAGTAAAATATATAGTGAAATAATAAAAACAAACCAAGAGCCAGAAAATGGAAAGACAAAGAGAAAGCCCAGAAAACTCACAAACAAAACATTTCCTACAGATGAACTGAGAAATTTCAAGCATTAGAAAAAAGTCAATTAAAAAGTTAAGGTTTTTAAAAAGGCCTGCTAGAAGAAAGTAAGCCTTTTGGAAGAAAGATAGTGATATCTGACGGCCCAGCAAGAGACTATGGAACTTCTCTCTCTCTCTCTCTCTCTCTCTCTCTCTCTCTCTCTCTCTTTCTCTCTCTCTTTCTCTCTCTCTCTCTCTCTCTCTCTCTGTCTCTCTCTCTGTCTCTCTCTCTGTCTCTCTCTCTGTCTCTCTCTCTGTCTCTCTCTCTGTCTCTCTCTCTGTCTCTCTCTCTGTCTCTCTCTCTCTCTGTCTCTCTCTCTCTCTGTCTCTCTCTCTCTCTGTCTCTCTCTCTCTCTGTCTCTCTCTCTCTCTGTCTCTCTCTCTCTCTGTCTCTC
>CAUYPK010169590.1:0-10234 GCA_963574355.1 Loris lydekkerianus
TTTTATAGACCGTTTGACACATTTTCATCACACTGCTTAACATAGCCTTCCTGGCATTTTCTTAGTTATTGTGTTAAGACATGTGAAACTTAGTAAATGTAGAATATAAATGTCTTAACACATCGAAATATATTTCAATGATGTATATAATTTTTTAATTAAATACTTAAATAGTATTGAAATATCAAAAGGAAGGAAGGAAGGAAGGAAGAAGGAAGAAAAAAAGGAAGGAAGGAAAAAAAGAAAAAAAGGAGTTCTTTTAAAATAAGCTAATTCTGGGTGGTCATATTTCTTCAAGGATGAGACTTTTTTTTTTTTTTTTTGAGACAGAGTCTCACTATGTCACCTTTGATAGAGTGCTGTAGCGTCACAGTTCACAGCAACCTCAAATTCTTGGGCTTAAGTGATTCTCTAGCCTCAGCCTCCCAAGTAGTTGGGACTACAGGTGCCCACCACAATGCGCAGCTATTTTTTATTTTGCAGTTTTTGGCCGGGGCTGGGTTTGAACCTGCCACCTCCGGCATATGGGGCCAGCACCCTACTCCTTTGAGCCACAGGTGCTGCCCTAATGCCCAGCTATTTTTTGTTGCAGTTATCATTGTCGTTTAGCTGGCCTGGACTGAGTTCAAACCTGCCACCGTGTGTGTATGTGGCCAGCGCCATAAGCATTGTGCTACAGGCACTGAGCCCAAGGGTGAGACATTTTACATAAAAACTATCTCATAAAATAGGTTGCCATAAACTATTATTTATATTTTTATATGACATGATTTCTAGTCATATAGGTCTTAACTTCAAAGCAGTTTTATTCTTAGAGGAAAAAAAAAATCCAAATCTCAAATTACTTTTGATTTAGTTATTTGTAACCTTTTAATCTTTTCAAAATTACCACGTATTATTATTTGCCTTAATATCTTAGGAAAAGAAACCAAACAAGCAAAGAAAAGTCCAATGTGTTCTGAGTTAGAAGAGTTGAGTTCTGCTCTGGTCTTTGTCTGTGGGTGAACTTGCATGAGCCATTTAAATTCTCATGTGTTACTTTATTCATTTGTGTACATGAGAGTGGTGAATTTTATGTATGATATTCCTTAGCTTCAGTAACCACTGGTTAAAACAAGTTAAAATAGTGAAACTAACAATTTTTATGTATGAAATACTTTTTATGATGAAAAGATACATCGCCTCATACAAAAGGCATAAAAGTGAAACACCCAGATAGAAATTATGTGAGACAGTGAAACCGTCTGTATTTATACATTTTGAATCTAAAACATAACAACTTGTTATTTTAGAAATATGCATGATTATTTTAGTTTCAAATGGTAGCCACATACCTAAACACACATCCTGAAACATTTCCAAATAAAAATTAGGCAACTCTTTACCTTTTATCTCAATGCAGTACAAAGATCATGTTATATGAACTCCAGCTATAAAATAAAGAAATTGTAAAGACAGCCACTGGTTAGGATAGAGCAGATTATGGAATTTAAGTATGAAATTGTGTTTGACTTTCTGAGATTAAATGAAGGAGGCAAAAGGAAAAACAAACAACAACAAAAAAAAAAATAGTGAGTTGCCAAAGATATTATAGTCACAGGGACAAGATGAGAACTCCAGTAGCCTTAATGCTGAACTGCCACAGTACCCACCATGTGGCATTGCTTTCAGAAGTGTCAGCTCCAACTTCCCAGGAGCACCCAAGCTTAGTTCATTAACGGTCCCATACCAGTGGGGGTTCATGGATTTGCCTCACCATGGTTTTGTTGTTGCATATTTTCTTTATATGGACAGCTGCAGTTTCACTGTTTATGACTTTAGTTCTTAGACTTTTACACATCCAGTTGTGACACTTTCACCTGTCAGCTCTCTTGGATCAGCAGTTCTCAATACTTTTCTTATTGGCAGTGAAGCGTAGTGGTCTCTTTTCCAGAAAAATTTGAGGTTCTGTTTCTTTCTAAGTGTTTTTTTTATAGTAAAGTTAGTAAACAGCATATTTGTTCTTGGTGAAGGTCAAGGTGACTAAAAACGTAGAATATCTGATAATTCTACAAATTCATTCATGTCAAGCAATGACTTATTTTTTTTTCTCATGATACTGACACAAATATGGTGAGAGCCAATACAGTTCATCCGCAGCTGAGCTAGAGGAGGAACTGACATCATTGGATTTTGAAGAAACCAATGAGGACATCTTCACTAGATCAGGTAGTGAATAAGAATTCATAGAGGTGGAACATGAAATGTTTGTTCTGAAGAAGAGAGTGAAGAGGAAGAAGAAGAAGACACAGAGAAGAAAAAATGCAAAACATGGAGCCCAAGAGGAGACCATGCCCAGTTGTAAAAATAGAGAGCCTCAGCTCAGACGATGGTACCATCAGGAATGACATGGAGCTCACAGCGGATAAAGGACCAGGGGAGACCACCATCAGCTAACGCAGGGTGTCCATAAAGTTCATGTGCAATTTAAAATAGTTGACTGTTATGAAAATTCAACCAGGAGAAAAACTGAGAACAGAATCCAAGGGTCCACTGGATGCTTTCCAACTATTTTTGATAATGAATGTCATCGTCAAGTTTACAAACCAGAAAGTGCAACTAGTCAAAGAGTTATGTAAGGATGCTTTCATCCAAATTTCTGGGGATTTTGTAAAAGAAGAAATATTAGGACTAATTGGAATTCTTCTAAATTGTGGTGTGTACCATCAAAATAAAGGCAATATGCAATATCTTTTCAGTGAGGAGAATTTCCCAGTTTACCACACTCTTCAGAATACAGAGTGTGACTCCCACTAAAGTGTCTGTGTTTTGATGATGCTGCAACACGTGAAGGTCACCGACAGCGTGGTAAGTTCTCTCCAGTTCTAGAGCTTTGGAATACAGTTATAAATAGGTGCTCACTTTGCTAAAGTACTCATGAGTCTGTCACTGTTAATGAGGAACTATTGTCTTTCTACAGGCTTTGTCCATTCAGACGTTACATACCAACTAAACCTGGGAAGTATGGAATTGCAATGCATCTTCTGTGTAATTCTTCTACAAACTACTGTTTTGCAGCAGAGCTATATGCAGAGAAATAAGATACCTTCCAAAAAAGACTATTTCAGAACTGTCCTTTAGATCAGTCTGGAAGAAATATTAACATGGACAGCAATTTTACCTCCATTGTCCTGGCTTTCAACTTGTCTCAAAACAATATAAATGGAGTTGGTACTATGTGCAGTGACAAAAGGCATTTGCCTCTGGAACTCAGGCCAGAATTGATGAAAAACCTCTATTGGGTACAATAAGATTTGCTTTCCTCTCCCTATGTGTCATTAGTAGGTTATATTCCAGACAGGAATGATAGTTGCAGTGCTTTTCCACACAGCATGATGATTTGAAGGTGACAGATAACAAGCCTGATGCAATCTACTTTTATATTGCTACTAAAACAGGTGTTGATGTACTTGATAAGTGTGTGAGAACTATTCCTGTCACTCAGGAACTCAGCACTGGCCCCTGGCAGTTTTCTTAAATATCATTGATATGGCAACATACAGTTCAAAAGAGGCCTCACAAGTAAGTTTAAAAACTCATCTTAGAAAAAATGCTAAAAACCTCATTGCTGACCATCACTGTGGTCATTTTTGAAGTACACCCCTTGGGAAGCTCTGCACTGATACCAGAACCTAGTCCACCCTTCAAAGTAATTTTGGAACTCTTTTTTTGGACTGTCCAACAGAGCTGTTGTTGCATTATCCTTAATGTCCTGAATGTCATCAAAATGTCTTCCTGTCAATATTTACTTTATCTTCAAGTAAAGAAAAAAGTCTCTGGAGGCCAGAATAGGTAAGTAGGGAAGGTGTTTCAATACAATTATTTGTGTCCTGGGTGGAAGCTCCCTCACAGATAGTGCAGTGTGAGCTGGCACATTGCTATGATGCAAGAGCCCATTTTTGCCCACACCTTTCTCATGCCAAGATTTTCAGTTAAGATTGTCCTGTTAATCTATTGATATTTACTTGGTCTTCTCTGCGTCTCCCAGTCTGCCAATGATTTTGACATACAACTCAATGAATATTTTATAATGTTTTCGCCAGTTCTGAGCACAGGGTCAAGTTTGTGAACTTAATTGTCAGACCTTATAGATGATTAGGGGGAAAACAAATGACCACTGGCTGCAATTTCATTTGAAGAAACAATCGGGTAAAAAATACTTTTTGAAAGATTTCACTATAGCTCTGTGAAGAAAACATAAGGAAGTGTGCCCAAAATGTACATGGTCTCCACAAAAAACATACAATGACAACGAGTCTTTGTGGAAACAAGTACAATCAGGACAAGATGTGGTGACAAGAGGAATGGTTCACATCAAGCCAAAAGGAAGAGTTTTGAGACAAGAACTGAAAAGCTGCTTTTTAAAAAAAGTCGCTGCTACTTTTTTCCCTGTGAGAGAAAACAGAAATATGTGAAGGCATGCAGGGAACGCAGCAAATACATCTGTCCAGCCACACATCAAGGGAAGGAAATATAATGAAAAGAACACGCAGACAATGTGATTACAGTGTTGCTAGTTGCTTATACAATGATATGCAAAATGCACACATTTTACACAAAATTATAGTACTGGTTATTCTGGGGTTGTTCATTGGGTACTTAATTGGCATTGGTGTGCGACTGCTCTAAGGCAACTTGCAGCTGAGCACAGCGGTTAATGCTTATAATCTTAGCCCTTTGTGAGGCTGAAAAAGGAGAATCACTTGAAGCCAGGGGTTTGAGACTTACTTGGGCTATGTACCATGACCCCGTCTCTACAAAAAATAAGAAAAATTAATCCATTTTACTGGTATTCAGCTGTAGTCTCAGTAACTTGAGAGGGTGAAGCAGGAGGATCACTTCAACTGATGAGTTTGAGGCTGCAGTAAGCTATGATCACACCACTGCATCCCAGCCTGGGTGACAGAGTAAGATCCTATCTCTAACAATAAATAAATAAATACATACTTCACAAGGCCACTTGAAGGCTAGCTTTCACAGATAATCAATGACCACACATAATATATATTTTCTATGAGATAAATTCCATCTGAAATATATAGGTACAGCCATTTGACCAAATTCATGTTTTGCCAAGCGATAGATGGAAATCATAAAACTATCTCTAAGAAACAGAATTCAAACCTCAAGCTTCAACTCAAGTGGCACGTCTTTCACAAAGCACTTTCTAATCATGCATTCTCTATCGGTTCATTTGGCCATTTTTATGCCACTTGTCATTATCATGGTATGATAGTGATTTGGGGATTTTTTTCTTATCTGACTTCACCCCATCCCTACTCTCGTTTGGTCTTTCATGACAAGAATGATGATTATTCTTCCTTACATCTTTCATAGTGCTGGTCCTTGCGTACGGCCTTTCGACTGAATCCAAATTTTACAAAACAAATTCTTTTATTTCTACAGATACACTTTTATCCATCCTTTATATTTTTATTTTATTTTTAAAATAAATGGACTTAAGATACCAAAGAATAAAATAATTTTCAGACAAATAATCCTCCCAGGTTGGACAACACCATCAGACCATTGGTAAGCCATACTGATGGCTACGATAGTCATGATTTAGCCCTGACTTCCCCTGCCTGATTGGTGCCACTGCCACAAGACTGGCTGGTGAGAAGTCACAAGGCTCAAGTATATCAGTCTGTTTCAGCTTTTGACAACAGCACTTTGTTTCTCTTTGAAATGGAATTTGTGAATGGTTGAACAGCTCAACAGTATTTTTTAGTTCTGTCTGCTTAACAGCCTCATGTCAAAGAAGAGCAGGGGAAGGCTGATGGTAGAAAACAGATTTTTTTTTTTTAATGAAGACTGGGAATTGCAATATTATCTTGTTTCTGCTAATGATAAGATGATTTTCTTGCTTTGTGATACTGCAATATCAAAATTAAAGAAATTCAGTGCTTATCAGCATTATAACACTTATAAGGGTCACAAATATTTTAAATTAAAGGGAGAGGCATGAGAGATTATATTACAAAAAAAATAAAAGATAAAAATCAAAAGCACAGGCAATTCTTTCAGGTGGCAGCAAGACCTGTAAGTAATGCCACTGAATCATCTTATAAAGTGCCTTGTGTACTGGGGGGTGAGGGGATTGAAACCATTCAGTGATGTAGAAATTGTGAAAGAATTCATTGTAGTAATTTTAGGACTCTGGTAACGTTTCAAAGTAAAACAACCCCCTCTTTCAGGGAGAACCAAAACTGATCAGAAGCATGAAGTAAACTTTAATTTGACAAAATAACTTCATGCAATGCTTCAAAAGGAAAACATATATTATTGAATCACTTTAGATGAATCAAGTACTGCTACTGAATTCAGAGCAAGGTTTGTACATGATTCAGGTCATAACGGATGATTTTTGTTGCTATGAGGAGTTACTCATTTTGGGTATTCTTGCAAATGAAACATAGTCAAGAGATGTCTTCAACAATTTTCAGAATAAATGTCATGAAGTAAGACTGAATTTGGTAAATTTAGTGGATGATGCTCTTTCCATGACAGGGACGCATGAAGGATTTATTGCACAACAGATCCAGATGTTCTCAGCTCTTTTCCTTGTATCTTGCATCAACAAAATCTCTGCTGTTTTAAGTGATACTTTGCAACAAGTTATAAGTATCGTTAACTATATCCATGCAAATGCAACACGGTATTGTCAGTTTTGTGATATTCTAAAGTGCAACCATAGTTTATTCGATGTGGATTTGCTAAAGTGCTTTGGCTATCACAGGAACAGGTGTTAGCCAACATTTTACCTCTGTAATAATAGAGAGTTAAATTTTGCAAAGAAAAGAATTAGCAATTTGAATTATTGAAAGATTATTTCCATAGGAATGCAGCATTTCTGTGTAATATCATGTCAAATCAAAACAACTTGAATAAGTCTTCGTAAGGCAAAACTCAGTATATATATGATATGTGGTGAAAATCCAAGTGTTTCCAGAAAAGCTTTTCAAAACACTTTTTCAAAAGAAAATTTCAGATGACCATTTTCCCCAGTTAGCAAAAGTCATTGAGGAGCAGGATGATATATGTGAATAATCTGAAGAATACGCAGCTATTATAGACCTATTAATTGGAGAATACAATGGGTTCACTGTCATTACTTGATGTTAAAAAAGATCCAATCAAAACATGGAGAAGTGCAATAGAATAACCACACCTTTGGCAACATGTCTGAAAAACGCTTTCTTGTTTTTCAAACATTTACTGCTGTGAAGCTACATTTTCCTACCTGACCCAAATCAAGATGCCTTAAGTTCACAAATGACTAATACTCATCTAGAGAAACACCTAAACTGCAGATGCTCATACTGCAACCAAATATTTAAATGGGCAGCTCCTGTAGCTCAGCAGCTAGGGAGCCAGCCACATACTCCAGGGCTGGTGGTTTCAAACCTGGCCCAGGTTTGCCAAACAATGACAACAACAACAACAAAAAATAGCCAGGCTTTGTGGCAGGCGCCTATACTCCCAGCTACTTGGGAGGCTGAGGCAAGAGAATCGCTTAAACCCAAGAGTTTGAGGTTGCTGTGAGCTGTGATGACACAGTACTCTATTGAGAGCAACATAGACTCTCTCTCAAAACAAACAAGCAAAACAAAAAAACAAATATTAAAATGCTTTCCAGTAAAAAACAGACACAACAGAGTCATTAAAAAATGAGTTAAATTTAAATCTAACAGTTTTCATGTTTTGAAGTTATTAAGTCCATAGTAGTTAGAGTTTTACAAAACAGTGTACATTTTTAAGTGTATCTAATTGAAGTTTCTTGAAATTAGCCTTATTTGATTATAGCTAAATTAATATGGACTTCCAACATAGATTCCCCAGTCCTGTACTAGACACTCAATAAATGTTTCTTGCTTAAATAGATGAATGAATAAATAAATATTCTGTTCTAAAAAAAATAAAACAAGATAAAGGATAAAAATCAATCCCACTAGTAACATTCTTTTAAAAATGATTACACTACCCTCACATTGACCTGAAATTAAAAAAGAAAAAGCAAGGATGGAGCCACAGAAGTTAGTCCAGTGGGTCCCTGATCCCATCTGTGGTTATTTCCCCAGTTCCAAATCCATAATTAGTACAGACATCCAGTCATGCTTTGGAAATATTGTGGATGGGTTCCATTCCACCACAATAAAGCAAATATTGTAATAAAGTGAGTCATGCAAACATATAAAAATGATTAGACTATAAATGGAAACATACCTCTATTATATCTTTAAAGTGTTCTTTCTTTTTAAAACTATGAAACTATAAACACAATGTATAAAATCAGTTAAGATTTCATCTAGCTGGGTGATGGATAAAGGGGTTTTTGTTTAGCAAATTTATTTATTTACTAATTTATTGAGACAGAGTCTTACTTTGTTGCCCCGGTAGAGTGCTATGGCATCACAGCTCACAGCAACCTCAGACTCTGGGGGTCAAATGATCTTCTTGCCGCAGCCTCCTGAGTAGCTGGGACCACAGGTGCCTGCCACAATGCCCAGTTTTTTTAGAGACGGGGATCTTGCTCTAGCTCAGGCTGGTCTTGAACTCATGAGTTAAGGAGATCCGTTGCCTCAGCTTCCCAGAATGCTAGGATTACAGGCGTGAACCACCGCACTGGGCTCCACTCCGTTCCAGAGCCATTCCAGCGTCGAGCCCTGGCTCGACCGGGTCATTCAGGCTCATCCACCTTATCCTCTGCATCCTCCACCTCATCTCGTCTGGGGTCCCAGTGCTGCTGCCACACCGGGGGCCACAGTAAAGGGTTTTAATAATGTGCTATCTTCTCTATTTCTTTGTATATTTGAAATATACAGGGCATCCCAAAAATCAGCCCCAAGTTATTTTCCCTCTACATAGAGAAGATGGGAAATTGTAGCTAAATGTATCCTTATTTACAAAATGTACATTATAAAATTTTACAAAATATTTACAAAATGTTCTCTGCATGTTGGCCACCTCTTTGTAATTTCCCATTTGCTTTATGTGTGGTGACTTTAGGGGTGAATTTGGGATGCCCTGTATTAGACTTTAAAAATTTCTGGGACACAAGACATCGCTAATATATTTAGTATATGCAGAATAGCATATCACTTAGTAATTATCTGTGTTATAAACCTTAATAACTATTATTTTCAATTATTAAGATTTAATATTTTTTTTAAACCAAGTTATTTTAGAAATTCTACACATGAATTCACCTGCACATATGCAAACAATAAAACGTGTGATCAAATCAGTGGTGGAAGAACCCAACGTTAGTGTGAGTGAGGCTTATTCCCAGTTCATCACAAGCCTCTGTCACGACTTTGTCAGCAGCAGACCCGAGGGAGCAGCAATGTACCCCACGCCTCTCCTTTTAGTTCATCTGCAGTATCCATGGAAGGAAAGAAGGCATCAGAGCTGATAGAAACTTCACTTAGTTTGTCAATCCATTCCTTCTTCTCTGCCTCACTTAGTAATTCAGGGACCTCCTCAAACAGTGCCTTCCACTTCATCAAATCTTCCTCCTCACCAGTGGTTCCAGTCACATAGTGGTCGATGGCATTGGAGATGTCTGCTCTCCTCACTCTTGGTTTAAACTTCATTGAAAGCACCTGTGGGTGGTGCCTCAGCCACCAATCGTTTGCCTTGTGCATCCGAGACTGCTGTCCTGCTCTGATGACAGTAACCTGCCATTCCTGGCACAGCACACAGAATTTGACTGAGTGTACTTGCAATGTGTGCTTGCAATGGTGGCCACAATGAGGTCCCTGGCGGCAGACTCTGACAGATGTTTATTCTTGCTAAATAATGACTTAACGAAGACCAAACAGTGTTGAAATTTCATTTTCACTTGGTTTATAAGACTGGTCCATCCGAAGAACACAATAATCTCACTTTTAGAAAGTATTTTCAAGGCTTCTTCTTCATATCCTGGAGCAATAATACCATCAGATACTTCTCTGGATAGAGTTTTTGCAGTTAAGGTGGCGCCTCTGGCTCAGTGAGTAGAGCACTGGCCCCGTATACGGAGGGTGGCGGGTTCAAAAACCAGCCCCGGCCGAACTGCAACCAAAAAATAGCTGGGCGTTGTGGCGGGCGCCTGTAGTCCCAGCTGCTCGGGAGGCTGAGGCAGGAGAATCGCGGAAGCCCAAGAGCTGGAGGTTGCTGTGAGTCCTGTGACGGCATGGCACTCTACCGAGGG
>CAUYPK010169592.1:0-14757 GCA_963574355.1 Loris lydekkerianus
ATGTCTACATACAATAACTAAGAAAACGCCATGAAGGCTACATTGAACAGTTTGATGAGAATATTTCAGATTGTATATGAAACCAGCACATTGTACCCCTTGATTGCACTAATGTACACAGCTATGATTTAACAATAAAAAAAAAGAAAAAGAAAAAGAATTTAGCTTTTCAGGCACACTGTAGAATTTTGGTAAAGTTTAGCATGCCAGTCACCATTCAATGGCTACCTGGAGGTGCATATCATGTGACTGTGGCTCAGGAATTAAGCAGAAAAACTGAAATTAAAGCATGCCAAGTTCAAGCAGAGTCAAGGCCAAGGAAAGGTCTGATTACTGGACACTTATAACTTGAAACTGGATTTCAAGAGAACTTGGTATACATTGGGAATAAGTCATGATAGTCTATGGGCTTCCCAATCATTAAAGTAAGGGGTAGTATAAGTCATTAATTTCCAAATTTTGATGTAACAAATTACCACAAACTTAATGCCTTAAAGCAACAAAAATTTAGTATCTTAACAGTTCTGGAGGTCAAAAGTCTGACCTCCAGACCTACTCCTAGGGGACCAGGCACCCAGGGGAAATCTTTCTCTTTGCCTTTAAAAGCATTCACAGTCCATCCACATTCCTTCCCTCCTGGCCCCTCCTTTCAGCTCTGAAGTGCATCAGTCTATATCTGATTCTGTCATCGTGCCTTTTTTTGATTGTGACTTTTGTGTTTCCCTTTTTCCCTGACAAGAAGCCTGTGATTTCATTACCTGAGTCATCCAGAATAATTTTGCTCTGGCTCATCTCAAGATCCTTAACACAGCCGTATCTGTTAAATCTCTTTGGCAGGTAATGTCACATATTTATAGGTTGCAGGGATTAGGATGTGGACATCTTTGGGAGGCTGTTGTTATGTTCATTTCAACAAGAGACGAGGCATCCACAGAACGACTGACATGAAGGAAGCTTTTCTCAGATGCTACTTTTCAGTGTTAGGGTGGCTCAGTCAGGTCCAAAGAGCACGAGCAACTTCACTCACTCAGCAAGCAAGGGGTGGGATGTAACTCTGAAAGGCCCATCAACATGTTACAGAGGTTTGTTCATAGTTGTGTGGGTCAAAGGTTGGTGATTCACAAGATACATGTGCTACCAAGGGCTCACTGAAATCAACAAATCCAAAGAGGATCTGCATTATAACTACCATTCATTTTGCGTTTACTGTTTGTCTAACTTGCCAAACCAAGGACTTACGTTATCTCATGCAGTTCCAAGCAGCATTTAAGAATAGATTTTGGTGCTTCTCCATGGGGAAACTAAATCTGAGTGTTCAGTTTCCTGTCCAAGATGTACTAAGAGGCATCTGGGGGAGAGAACGTGGACTTGAATGATTTCAAAGTCTTGGCTTTCCTGATTTCAGAATGTCAATATGTTGGTTTACAGTGTTGGACATTCCTTCCCATTTACCAAAATTTTTATGCCCACAACTTTTAATCTTTTGTTATATTCATAATTCAGGATATCTCCTTTTTCAATCCCCAGAATAAACACAAGGTTGATCATTAGGATTTCTTTGTTGAAGATGGATTAGATCACTGGGTAGAAAACAGGGAAATCTTTAAAAAAAAACACCGATGAAATAGTTCCTTCCTCCATAAAAAGGCACCCCTAAGTATTTAAAATCCTTTTGGATGGATATGGTCATGTTTAAAAATGCTAAAGCTGTGTGGCACCTGTGGCTCAAAGGGTAGGGCGCCAGCCCCATACACTGGAGGTGGTGGGTTCAAAACTGGCCTGGCCAAAAACTGCAAAAAAAAAAAAAAAAAAAACTAATGCCATTGGTATAGTAATGAACTATATTATTTATGCTGATAAATAAAATTACTCTATGTTTTTCTTTTATACTATTTGACATTTTGAAATATATTGAATGACCTAAGACTAAATTAAAGCAATAGCAATTTTAGAAAGTAAATAACTTGAATTTGAGACAGCTTTTTACTTCTCGGATTTTCTGATATCAGCGTGATTATTGATTCTTTCTACAAGTGTTTCTCTGCGAGTGGTAGAAAAACAGATACTTTGAAAACAAAACTTGTGGTATAGTGACTTTCACAGTGGAAGTAGAGAAAAAAAAATTCACAAGTATATGAAAAAGAAACAGTGGTTTCCTTGTGGAGAAAACACAGAAAAACTTTCTCCTCTCATCCCCAATTTCTCCAAAGAAATCTTCTATTATTCATAACCTGATACCTTGACTTCCAAATATTTCTCTCGAATACCTTGAGGCAAAGATGAAAAAAAAAATTTTTTTTCTCCTCACCAATCTCTAAGTGAGATATTTAGCTATTGCACCAAGAATCTGCCACATGAATTCACCTGATGGAAAAAATTAGGTGTGATTTGATATATTTCTTGAAATTAATTTTCATGAATCTTTTCTTTGAGCGCATCACTAAGTCTAAAATTGAAGCCGTATTTTTAGTACAAATTCACTCTACTCATAACTGTATTTTAGCTCAAAGTTCTAGAGGTATAATATAATAAAAATGATGTTACTCTTAGAGCTTGAAGTTTTGGATTCATGGTATTCAATGTTTTAACTATACCTATGAAACATGCCAAGCTCCTCTGAAATTTATCTTTATAAAAATGCGAGGCAGTTGGTCTTTTCCCTCATGTTCGAGAAATAGGACAACATCATCTTCAATCTTATAAATCTGTGGATACACATTTATCTCTGACAACGAACAAGCTGTGATGTGCAATGAAAAGATTTTGTAATCACGACAATTTTCACAAAGCAATAAGAATAATCTGATTTTGATTTTTTTATTATAATTGGTTATCATATGGTTGAAATCGAAATATTCTATAGAATCCCAATTCAGAGATTTAGAAGTCAGCACTTAATAAATGAGTGATAACATCCAGGTATCCCAATAAAGGTTTGATTTTCTTTGTTGTCATATTGAAATTTTTGGTTTTGAACCTAGATTTATGAGTCTGCAATCACTATTTATTCTAATATACATATGCATTTTTGTGTGTATATAAACATGAGTGTGACAGTTTCAAATAATAATCAGCATCAGTGGTGGTCTCCCAACTTTGATAGGTAGCATTGTCCACATAAGAATATATATATTATTGAGAATAACTCTTTATTGGTAATGTATTCAAAACTAATATGAAAATATTATATGATAGCAGTGTGGTGGGTATTAGTACCACAATGGTAGTAATGATTTCATTGGTATATGCATCTGTCTAAACTCATCAAATGGTATACATTAAATATTTCCAGTTTTTGTTTACCAATTAACCTCAATAAAGCTGTTGAAAATGAAAGAGTCAAACACTTTTAAAACCCTAATATTCAAAAAGGACTATAATCCAATTATTTTAGTAAGGCCATAATATTTTTGCTATCATTAATCCGGTCCTCAGTGGTAGAATCAGAGAGAAATATATATTGTATCATAATATTTTGATGGTTTTCCGGAGAAACAGCTTTATGAGTTTTTCCTGGGGTGCAAAGTTTCCTATGTTATTGTTAAGCATTTTCACATGAAGTTTTAGTAGACTTTGAAGTGCCTGGTACTAATATTTGCCAGCAATGTCAAGTTGTGTGAGCTACACAATATTGTACCTGGGAGGAAAAATACTATTTAAAATAAATTTAAATAGTGTTTGCATGAATTTCAACTCAAACGCCCAGATACGAGGATTCTATGATAACATCACACTTGGCCTTTTTCTGGCAAGAGAGAGCCAGCTAATCAGCCATTCCACCTTCTCTTCTGTCTAGAAACTTAGAAAAACCAACCCCCCTGTCTTCTTTGCAGTTGTGGCTTTTCAGCTAACTTCCATCCCGGACTGTGGCTGGGCACGGCCTCCATAAACCTCCCACCAGTGGTCCTCGTGGTCTTCTCTGGCTGACTAGAATGGAGAAGGCTTTATGGCAAATTTGAGGCCACAAAATGGAAAGACTTTAGTTCCCTAAATCCCTTCTTTGAGTATAGCTACCTGGAAAAGCTGTTCAATCAAGATCACTCTCATGATGTTATTTTGTACTGTAATGAGGGTTGAGAGGGGTTGAGTGGGGGTGAGCGTTGAAGTGGTTAAGCCACTGAAATGTCAGGATTTACTTCCTACAGCAGCCAGTATTAGTCTCCTCAAGTGACACTGTCCTTTGCAATTATTTCAGTCTATAGCCAACAAAAAGAACCATTTTATTGATTGCTATGTTACCTTACTTTAACAAAGAACAAATAAAAAATTTTTTTGACAGGAAGAGAATAAGATACAATGATAAAAATGCCTGGTTGTTCTTACAGAAAAATAAGTTGTAGATGTCTGTCAGTGGGTGGGAAGGTTTTCTTCCTTTTAGTCATATTTGCATCCCAAGCAAGATCTGTATTAGTTTTCTGTAACCACCACTGGCCTTATAGCTGCACCTGTCTAACGGTGCCTAAAGAACGTGAAATAATCTTACTCTACCAATCTCCTCATTTTTCCTTTGCAATGTCACAATGCACTTTAATTCAGAATGGATAAAAGAAGGAATGCTAAAATAAATAAATAGATTATAGCACTCAGGGTCTCTTTTAATCCATTATAGGGATAGGACAAGTTTTTTTTAAGTACATCTTTGCCTTAACCTTTTTAATTAGGATGTAAAGCATGTCAAGCAGTATGAAGTGTGTCATGTACATGGCGTTGTGTCACATAAAACAAAGACTGTGCACTGTATTATATAATCATTTTAGACCTTATTTTCTTCTCCTGTGACTCTGAAACCAGCAGTGGATACATTTCAAGAAGTCTTCCTCCTGAGATTACTAAGAATCTCAGTGTGGGAGGCAATTTTATTGTGTGAGAACTGAAGAATTATTGCATAACGCCTGTTCCTTCCAACTCCAGAGCCTTCTGGTCTTGTCATGGACACTCAGGCATTAGGAAGCAAAGTCCACAATTTTGAGGCATGATGGATGGAAGAATATGTGTTCACGGACATGGCAGTAGATCCGGGTTCAAGTTGCTATGGTGAAGTGGACTTTGAAATAGGCATCAAGATACGGTTAATACAGATTCATGCATGAGAAATATGTCCTGTCATATCACTCTTCTGTCCCAGGATACTGTGTGCCTTGTGTCTACCGGGTGGCTAGAGAGTTTCTTCTTTTTTGATAAATAGATATTATAATGCTGTCCAGATTAAGTCAGCCCTGACAACTAAAATTTTTAGGCCAAAATCCTAAAAATTGTGTCAAGAGAATGAAAAATCAGAAGTTTGTCCTTCATCTGACTAGGCATCTCTAGTATCACAATCTGATGACACTAATTCTACTCTTTGATGTTTACACTGAAAATAAAGTGTATTTAAAACAGTGTAAACCACTTGTTTCCAAACTGATGAGCATGCAGATGAGAATCATCTGGGAATCTGGTAAAACTTTAGCACCCTACAGCCCAGCACCAAACAGCCCAGAACAAGTATTTTTATCATCTCCAAAGCTGCAATAGGGCTTTCAGAACTTTTTTTTTTAAATCTCCAGGTGAATTTAATATGCAGACAGGTCTTAAAACCACTCACAGCTAAGAATTCTTGTGATGATAGTAGGTTACCGTGCCAACTTCTCAACAGAAGTGCTATCTAACTTGTATATATTAGAAAATATTCTGAGAAAAATATTATTTTAATTCAAAGGTGATAGAAGTTATAGATATGTAACAAAGAAAACACAGTGTGGAAATTAAAGTTACTTATAATCTCACCAACTGAAGACAACTGTGATAAACTGATTTTCTAGCTATTTTCAGTCAGTCTAATTACTAATAAGGATATATGTGTGTAAATGTACGTAGGGAAAACAGAAATGCCATATTGTTATTTTATTTTGTGGCCTTTTTTCTTTTATTTAACAGTATATAAAATACAAAGTTCAATGCTGCTTTACATGCCTATCTTCTACAGTTCTTTTGAACACTCTTCTGGACCATGGCGCCATTTCCTTTTTTATAATTATTTTTCTTTTATCTTCTCTTAAGATAGTATGCTTTGGGGGCTTAAAAAAAAAAAGTTAGTATGCTTTGGGGGCTTAAAAAAAAAAAGTTATGATTCTTAAGCATATTTGTTTGTATAAATGAAAGTGAATCACTTTCCCTCAGATGAAATCAGTAATTTAGCAAAAAAAGTGGTTCTTAAAATTAGCTATATCAAGATTATCAGGTTTGATAGTTGAAAGACCCACCAGAGTTTCATTCCCTTCCCGAGGTTTATTTTAGTAGGTCAGGGGTGGAGACTCAGAATTTGCATGTCTAACAATCCCAGGTAATGCCAGTGCCATTGATTAAGAGCAACATTCTTTCTCCCTCCCTCCCTCCTTTCCTTCCTTCCTCCCTCCCTCCTCCCTCCCTCCCTTCCTTCCTGTTTCTTTCTTTCTTTCCTCTTCTTTTCTTTTCTTTTTTGAGGCAGAGTCTCACTGTGTTGCCCTGCAGTGGCATCAGTCCAGCTCACAGCAACCTCAAACTCCTGGGCTCAAGTGATCTTCCTACCTCATCCTCCCAGATAACTGGGACTACTGGCAGGTGCCGCGATGCCCAGCTACTTTTTCCATTTTTAATAGAGCCAGCGTCTCATTCTTAGGCTGCTCTCAAATTCCTGAGCTCAAGGGATCCTCCCACCTTGGTGTCCCAGAGTGCTGGGATTATCGGCATGAGCCACCGCACCCAGCCAGCAGCAACACTTTTAGAATGATTTTAGAAAAGATTCTTCTTTTTCATCTTTGTTTTTCTCTGTCTCATTCTAAGTGGTTTTCATTTGCTTCAGATTTCAGAAATTTCATCCTTCTTTATACATTTCAAATTCTTCCTGGAAATATACAACTCCACCTTACTCAAACTGAGAACTACTTCTGAATAGTTCAAAGTTACTGATAACGGTTCTTAAAAATGGGTAAGCATAAAGCCTCCTCATATGTCTAATGGGAAAGTTGGGTAACTCTTTTCTCTTTGAAAAAACAAATATATATGCTACCATCCAAATATTGAGCGATGGATTTACCATAACTTTGATGCATCAAGGGGGCAAAAAAATTCTACCAGGAACAGCAACATAACTGTGTCGTGTTTTGTGCACAGGGCTGGGGAAGCGAACTCCTGAAAACTTGAAGATGCAGGATGTTGTGTGTGCCTTGGATGCAATTTGTTACATCTTTTTCTTTTCAAGTGTTAATTCCTGCAGTAGAGATAATCTGTTTCTTCTCTTTCATGTCTCCCCTATAGGCAATGCATTTAAAAGATTAATATAACATGGATAACATGCCTGTGTGTCTTGCCTAATACGAAGTGCTGAGGATTTTATTTCTGGTTTAGGGGCTTGGAGAAATGTCTATCTAGGAGGTCTGGAATGCTCAGTTATCAGAGAAGCACTGCTGTGTGTCTGCCCCTGGCGGTTTGCCCACGTTCTCAGCAGGTCGTTAATAAAGGCTACAATTGCACCTACCTTTAGATTTGCTTCTACACTGACTCAGCATTTGCAACTGCATTCTACACTGCCATGGATCATTAAGAAGTGTCACCTGTCATACTTTTAAAAGACACTCTTTTCCTCTGCAAGTTAGAGCTGGTTTTCTACCCTAACTTACCTTTCAAAACCGAATTTTTAAAGAAGAGATATCTGGGGGAAAATGTTTTAATAAACAGTTCATATTTCAGAAACTAATGGCTTCAACTCCAGTTCCTTTGTGACTTAAAAATCAAGTATTTATTTGGAGAATGCCTTTAGCAAGAGTACAGTTTGGGATTTATTTCATGTCACAGATTAAATTATTGCTTGCTTACTTTCTTCACTTGAGATGCATAATTAATATTTCACAGCAAGTTTAGATTAGTAGTTACATTTTCTTCTTTACTTAATTTTCAGAGTCACTTAAAGCCATCTGAGCCCTTCTATTTTTGTATCACAAGTCATAAATCAAGTTAAATGTTGGAGTGAAAAAGCTCTAATGCTACATTTAAATCCAAAGCACTGGTAAGCCTATAGTTTATCTCCTTGTGTTATAGGCTGTCACCCAACAATAAATCACCTTAAAAGTTTCACAGCTTTTTTGATAGACTTGCCACAACCTAGACATTGGCAAATATTACAACTAATTAATAATAAAATCATGAAAATATAAAAACTCTACTTTTGTTACTTCTATTATAAGGTGTTGTAGATTTGGGCTTTAAAATTTTGAATTTGAAGTTTATTTTGAATTTTAAGACCATAATTTCTTCAAAATCATCTAATATGCATCACCCTGAACATAGATTTGTTTTAAAGAGCACTTTTCTTCATTACACCCATGTCTAATAGTGGGAGGGAACTTTATAATATTGGAATGCTTCTATTAGAGACTGATCTAAAAAGCGCCTGATCTAAATACCGTTAATTTGTCTCATTATGGCTGATTGGTGTGCCTCAAATATTGTAATATTGAAATAGTCCATTTTAAGATATCCTGCACCATGGGAATACAAAATAAGCAATACATAATAATAATGAAATAATTGAAATTTTTTTTAAAGTCGTATTTTCTCTTTGTTCTTATGTAGCAACGTTCCAGTCAAGGACAGCCTGTGCACACATTAGGGTGGTACCACAAGATTATAATAGAGTTAAAAAATCCCTATTGCATAGTGACATCATAGTCATCATGACATTATCACCTAAGTTCTTCTTCTTCTTCTTCTTCTTCTTTTTTTTTTTTTTAAATAAATTGTAGTCTACATGGAGAGTGTTTATAAAGCCGGCAGTAGCATGTAACAATGCCCTAGGCTTCCGCATTCACGCACCACTTGCTGACTCACTCACAATGTCAGGTCCTGCATTCTCCATTTGTGGTAAATGCTCTCTAAGGAAGGACCATTTTTTAAAATCTTTGATACCATATTTTGTACTGTACCTTTTCTACATTTAGGTGCACAAACCATTATGTTACAGTGACCTACAACGTTCAGCACACTAAATGCTGTACAGGTTTGTAGGCTGAGAGCAACAGCTTATAGCATAGAGCCTAAGTGTAGAGTAGGCTACACTACCTGGGTTTGTGTAAGTGCCCTCTGTGATGTCTGCACAATGCTAAAGTCACCTACCGATGCATTTCTTAGACTGTACCCCTGATGTTAAGTTTTACATAACTGTATAGGAATTCCTTGGTGATTCCTTGGTCCTAATGCCAGAGTCTGATTAAATGTTGGTGGCTTTAAAAAGAAGCTGAGTTTGAGAGCCATGCATAAGAGATGATATATACCAAAACACGTAACAATTTATACCATACTAGTCCACAACTCTGTCTTGGGGCGAGAGTAGAGAATTTTTTGACAGCAACAGTCAGTAGCTAATCATCAAGGATTGATTGAGTGCGTACAATATGTCTGGTATAAATAATAACTATACCAGCCATGTCACCTTGTCACCTGCAGGGAGGAGGCACCTCAAATACTTAGGACTTTCTGCATATTTATTTAGCATTCATGTTGCATGATTAGTTTTTATGTTTGAGTGAGAAATTCTATCATCTTTATATTTGAGAGACTTGTTTTGACCTGCGGTGTAATTGATTTCTTTCAAAAGCCATGCATTTTATAAGTGTGTCCTGCTGAGTTTAAAGAAAAATGCACGTGGGATCACAACTGCCTTGGTTATTTCTACCTTAGATAGAGTTTCACACAGTGCTTTAAGGATATACAAACAAAAATAGCAAAAAATATCCCTTATATATTTTTAATTGACAAGCTTCCTGTTGCAGACTTTTCTGAATAGTTAGGCTGCTTGATGACATTCATCTCTTTGATCTCTGCATTAAAATCATAAATGACATAGATGTCTTTGATGTGGAGAGAAGATAGCAGAATAAGTATTAGAAGCTAAAAAGAAGTAGTCTACAGTCTGTATTCATAGTTGACATCTCAGAAAACAAGGGGAAATATCTATCTTTCTGCCTTTCCTGATAATCGAGAAAACAAAGCAAAGCATAATTAACATAGAAATCGTGTTATGAAGATAGTCCCTGCTTTAAGAACCAGAGGCTTTGTGGCCTGTCTTAGGAAGTGCCTCCTCCTAGCTCCTGTCCTACCGCTTTCCCTGATTTGGGCTACTGGCGTGATAGGTAGCTGGAATGTACAGAGTTTTCAGGATCTCTGCTTGATACGGACCAATGTCATATAACCAATGTGATTCCTGCTGTGAGTGAATTGTTTGTCTGCAAAGACCTCTTCCCTTGTGGTTCCCATTTCATTTTGGACTTCTGCTTCTATTTGTTTAAAGCTGCTGCCCTCTCTGTGATTGTGTGTACATCTCATGGAGTCAGCTGTGGTCCAGTTGAAATACAGAGCTATCCTCATAATTTAGTAAAAATTTAGTACTATTTTTATAAATAGTACTAAAGGATTTCTGTCTACAAAATGACATTTTTGGGAGCTATGATGATGCAGAAACCACACACACACACACACACACACACACAAACACACACACACACAAGCTTAGCTGATAACACATTGAATTCAAACCCATTAACTTTTATTGAACACTCACTAGACACAATTACTATACATGGCAGGGATCACAACTGCCTGGGTAATTTTTACCTTAGACAACGTTTCACACAGAGCTTTAAAGATATACAAAGAAAAATATCAAAAACTAACTCCTTGTAATTTTTTAATTGACAAGCCTCCAGTTACAGACCTTCCCATATAGTTAGGCTGCTTGGATTCACCCTTCTGATCTCTGCATTAAAATCACAATGACACAGATGGGTTTGGTGTAGGGAGATGATAAACTGGGTTGTATTCAGTTTTCTGTGTTCAGTAACAGATTCAAAGTTAGACAAGAAGTTGGTCCAGCAGTTTAGATGACCTTATCTTGCTCAGCCCTTACTGCTCTTCTGGGGTCAGAATTTTGATGTTAACAAAATTCTTATCTTTTTTATCCTGGCAATCACTGGATCAACTGCTCACAAAAGTGAGCCTAGTGTGAGATTCAGAAGGCTGAGGATGGAGAAGGCTGGGCAGAAAGAACGGACTGTTCTGAGGCAAGAGCCCAGCCTCAAAGGCTGAGATTTTAATGCACTGTAAGAAATATGGCTTTGTGCAAGTGTTTCCAGGACTGAACTGCCTGCTTTTAATTCTAACCTCAGACTTCTGAACGCCAGCATCCAGGGTCCTTTTCTTATGTAAGACTGATGCCCTGCTCCCTTAACATATCCTGAATCTTATTTCAGGTAAGTCTCTGAAATAAAAATAAAAACTTTATCCCATGGGACTCCAAGGCATCTGGAAGCTGATAGTGGATCAATATATGTTTATTGAGAGTGACACATTATACAACTTCACAAAAAGGAAGATGCCCCATGTAGGATACATAGAAGCAATTACCTCATGAACAATTATATTTGGTGTTAAGGTCAGTATATTATCACATGATATTAAATATAAGGTTGCAGTTAATATACAGCTATGTATTAGAGTTAGAAAACATTTTGCGAGTAGAATCGGTATGTTTTGCAAGAGTAGAAAGAATGTTTTGTTCTTGTTTGTGACATTAGGGACAAACGTACAATCTATAGCAGGAAAAGAAAGATTTTGCTACTTTGCCAGCCTCTTTCTTCACCTCTCTCATCCCTCTTCTAAGGAAGGAAATATAATCTGGCTGTTTAGACTTCAGAATAAGGTTCTGTCCATCTTTAATTGTTCTGCGGGGGTGGAGTGGGATGGCTGCTGTGTTAAGAGGCCGCCCCCAGGCTGACCAAGCTGAGCTCCCCTCTTCAGTGGGGTAAGTGGGCCCAGGGCTACTGAGATTGTCCTGCGGGTCCAGAGCTGCCTTCTGTTTTTCTACTGTCAGAACACTTGATAACCTAGCTCAGTGCAGTTTAACTGCAGGTAGTCTAAGGTCGTGGGGGGGCTCTGCTTTCCAATTTTTTCCCCACCATTTCAACTATAAATTTTGCCTGTGGGGTTTATGGGTCGCAGAATAATGGCTATCTAATGCACTGCGATGCCACTGCAGATTCCTCCTCCGGAAGTTGCACCAATTTGTAATCCTGTGGACCAGAGTGTTTATTTTTCTGCTGCTTCACCAACGAAGTGTACTGCTAAGTTTTTAAACATTTCCCAATATAAAAGGTGAAATATTGCTTTGGGGGGTAGTTTTGATCTATGTTTCTTTATTTTTAGTCAAGTTGAGGGTCTATTCAGGTGCATTAGGGCCATCTGTAACTAGCTCCAGGGAGAGCCCATTGTGGTTTGTTTTCTGTCAGGGTTTTCCTGCCTATTCTAGTACGTTTATATTTCCATATATGGACTCTAAAACCAATTCAAATAATAGTAGTAACAATAGTAATCTTCCTGGCCTTTTGTTAGAATCACATTAGCTTGTGTGACCTTGACTCATTTTTAAGGCATCACATAGACACACAAAGTGAAAAGTTAAGATAAAATCGTTGCCCTCACTCACCTTGGTGTCTTAACTGTATCTATGTATTATCTTTTTCTGGGGCATAATTGCATGTTTTAATTTAGTCAACTTCTGGCTGATTACTGCACGTGTAGGCAGAGCCCTTTCCCTATACACATTTTTATGTGAGAGAACCTGATATGAATTTCCATGTGCTGTTGTGAGGGTGTCGCTGAGTGTACAAATGACCAACATAATGAACACAGTGAATGAAGCGCTGAATTCCTCGCAGCATTTAAACTGAATGGGCTTTATTGCCTGACCTTTTTCTTCCTTGATGCTCCTAAAAGAACACATCATTTTGAGAAAAATGTAAGCCACTTATTTACTGCGGGACCAAAAAAAAAAAAAAAAAGGTTTATTAATATGTAGGGGACTTAGACACAAATCCATGTGTATATTTCCTTTATTATAAAACAGTGTGATTTTTTTTGGACATTTTTGTATTTCTGTTCTTGGAATGGTAGTGAAATTGATATCAAAAGAAACTCGACATTCTCAGGATAGATGAGTAAGTTATAAAGTGGTTGTTAGTACTTGTACTCATGAGAATTAAGCCAAAGCTCTGATTTTACCTTGACATTACTCTGTCTGTCTGAAGAAGGCTAAGGAGGTCCACGTTGAGAACGTGGGTTATGGAAATAGGGTTCTCTGTTGCTATGTGTAACTGGGATGCTGAAAGCAAAACAGGCTTCAGAGTAGGCAAAACTTATTTTCAAACTGTAATTATTGATCTTGCATAAAATCATAATTACATTTCCTTACAGGGATTATCACCCTTATTGGGATAAATTACACCTTTTGAGCTAGTTTCTTTTCCTTTTTTTTTTGGTGTCTTCAAGTCAATGTGATCTTAGATTCAGGAAAATATGCATTCATTTGGAGAAATATTTACAGGGCGCTATCTGAATGTTAGGCATTAATTAAACTGCCATTCTAATAGGAGCTGTCTGTATGTCAGTAAGAAATCTGAATGAAACAAAATTGAATCTGTAACTATACCCATGAAAAAATTTTTTTGGACGAATCAAAATATTCAGGTAAGTGAGGCAATGTGTTAACTCTCCAATCTGTATATCTTAAACATAAATAGACCAAGTTCACCTGTAAAAATCAAGAAAATATACAGTTCTAAAATTGTCATGAATTTAAAAATAATCTGAAGCCTGATTTTTATTTTTGTCCAGTTAGTGTGCACTCTCAGGAGTAGGTTAGATTTACCACCACATAACACGCTGGGAGTGAAGGGGCCTTCTTTCTCCAGTGAGGAGGACTTGGAAGGAATGTGGAACTGCAGGGGAAAATCGGGACAGACATCACAGTCTTGGGAGGAGGTTAACAAAGAAATCATTTCTGTGCTGGGTTTTGAAAACTGTAAGAGATTCAACAGGCAGGACACAGGGCAGGAATCCAGTTTTGAAAGCACTGACTCAATATTGTGGCAGTGTCAGATGAAGAGCCAGCTATTTCTAAAATTTCATCTGAAGTATAATAAGAACAGGACTCAATAACCAAGATGTAAAGTTGAAGCTTTAAAGGAGCCCTCCTCGGAGTTACATGGGGAGCGTGAAGAACCTAACAGAAGAAAACATCTGAGCAGAAATGGAGAAAGTGAGCAAATTTGCATCTCTCCAGTCACCTGTCTCCAGGTCATGACTCTTCCGCAATCTGGGCAAGGGACTTGAAGAGAAACTTCTCTGAAGAAGACAGGCGCAAGGCCTACAGACATATGAAAAAATGCTCATCATCTTTAATCATCAGAGAAATGCAAATCAAAACTACATTGAGATATCATCTAACTCCAGTAAGATTAGCCCATATCACAAAATCCCAAGACCAGAGATGTTGGTGTGGATGTGGAGAAAAGGGAACACTTCTAAACTGCTGGTGGAAATGCAAATTAATACATTCCTTTTGGAAAGATGTTTGGAGAACACTTAGAGATCTAAAAATAGATCTTCCATTCAATCCTATAATTCCTCTACTAGGTATATAACCAGAAGACCAAAAATCACATCCTAACAAAGATATTTGTACCAGAATGTTTATTGCAGCCCAATTCACAATTGTTAAGTCATAGAAAAAGCCCAAGTGCCCATCGATCCATGAATGGATTAATAAACTGTGGTATATGTACACCATGGAATATTATGCAGCCTTAAAGAAAGATGGAGACTTTACCTCTTTCATATTTACATGGATGGAGCTGGAACATACTCTTCTTAGTAAAGTATCTCAAGAATGGAAGAAGAAGTATCCAATGT
>CAUYPK010169600.1:0-22114 GCA_963574355.1 Loris lydekkerianus
AACTATACCACAAGACTATGGGGAAAGGACCAAGGAAGGGGAAGGGAGGGGGGAGGTTTGGGTGGAGGGAGGGTGATGGGTTGGGCCACATCTATGGTGCATATTTTTATCTATAATAAAAAATAAATAAATAAATAAAAATTAAAAAAAAAAAAAAAAAAAAAATAAGTATAATTTCCAGGGCAAAGGACCTCCTTATGCAATTTTTAAATAGTTCATGTCTCAAAACAAGGAATTACTTACGGCTTTTTTCCACAAATACTTTGCCTACAGGCTGGCTAACACCAGTGGGTGCAGTGAACACAGATTGTTGTTCTGGAACACTTTGCTCATCAGTAATTATATCTTCCTCTTCTACTCCGAGCTCATTGGCATAATGTAATTCTGCTGGCTGGGTTTTCCTGTAATAAGGGAATATGTAAGAAAAATGAATCATCATTGAATTTTTACAGGCCCACATAAAGACTACCTATAAATATAATGGAAGGGAGTTCTGGATGTAGAGTTAAAAAATTTGGTTCTTACTCAAATGAAACCATTACCTGTTATGTGCAGCAAGTTGCCTAAATTTCTGTGGGCCTCATCTGAAAAATGAAGCCACTAAACTAGATCTATATTCCAAACTTAAAATTATATGATTTTATATAGACACTGATACTATTTGTAGGGTCTTTTTTTGAGACAGGGTCTCACTATGTTGCCCTTGGTAGAGTGCTATGGCATCACAGCTCACAGCAACCTCCAACTCTTGGGCTTAAGCGATTCTCCTCCCTCAGCCTCCCAAGTAGCTGTGACTACAGGTGGCCACCACAATGCCTGGCTATTTTTTGGTTGTAGTTGTCATTGTTGTTTGACAGGCCTGGGTTGGATTCAAACTCGCCAACTCCAGGGTATATGGCTGGCACCCTAGCCACTGTGCTAGCTACAGGCGCTGAGCCTATAGCGTCATTTTTTCAATACAATCAATAATGTTATATACAACTTTCACTGTATTTCTTTAAAGTATGTTATTCATTTTATCTTAATTTCCTATGTTAAAATATACAGTTTTACCTATTGCTGAAATAATCATAATTTGAATTCCATAAACATGATAAAACAAATCATAACAGCTTATATTATATTTAATTTTTAATATCTTTATGATACTTTACTAAGAAGAATGTGTTCTAATTCTATCTAGGTTAACACAAAAGATGCAAAGTTTCCATCCTTTTTAATGGCTAAATAGTATTCCATGGTATACATACACCACAGCTTATTAATTCATTCCTGGGTTGGTAGGCATTTACGTTGTTTCCACATTTTGGTGATTGTAAATTGAGCTGTGATAAACAGTCTAGTACAAATATCCTTATGATAAAATGATTTTTTTCTTCTGGGTAGATGCCTAGTAATGGGATTGCAGGATCAAATGAGAGGTCTAATTTAAGTTCTTTGAGGATTCTTCATACTTCTTTCCAAAAAGGTTGTATTAGTTTGTAGTCCCACCAGCAGTGTAAAAGTGCTCCCTTCTCTCCACATCCACACCAGCCTTTGTACCTTTGAGACTTTGTGATGTGGGCTATTCTTTTAAAAATAGGTGGTATCTCAGGATGGTTTTGATTTGCATTTCTCTTACAATCAGGGACTATGAGAATTTTTTTCAAATATTTGTTAGCCATGTGTCTGTCTTCATCATAGAAGGTTCTGTTTGTATCTCATGCTCAGTGGTATATGGGATTGTTTGCTCTTTTTTGTTGATTAACTTGAGCTCTCTGTAGATTTTAGTTATCAACCCTTTGTCAGATTCATATCCTGCAAATATCTTTTCCCATTCTGAAGGTTGTCTGAAGGAGCACAGTTTTCTGCACCCCAGAATGGTGGCTTTGTCTCATATGTGCTCCTTGAGGTACTAGGCCCTGAGAAGGGAAAATTCCATTTTCGGCTAGAAGCAAGACTCAGGAGTTAATTCCTCCCTGCTTGCTGAAAAGGTCTTGAGAAAGGAATCCCTGAGGTCCCCGCCAAGGCATAGCTGGAGATTTAGCACCTGTCTGGGGCTGAACTGTTGCTCTTCATTCCTTAACTTCAAGTTACACAAAAGTTTCATTTAACCTTTTAGGGAGGTGGGCGAACAGTACAGACGCCTGGTGTCCTTGTAGTTTATCTTTAAGTTAAATGCTCCAGACTTAGAAATGATGTGTACATGCTTTGTAACATTTATGCTGAGGAGAAATTTTCATGGCAGTCTCAACTAGTGCTTTTGTTCTTTATTCTTGGTTTTTCTTATCTGATGAGTTTGGATATATAATACAGTGAATAAAAATGGACAATCACTGTGGGTCTGAGCAAGCCCCATTCTTCCCTTAATAAATAAATCATTCCGTCTGCAGTGATACCTCTGTGTTGATTGGGCTAGCAGACAGCAACAGTTGTCTTTTTGCTTTACTTGTGTCCTTAGCTGTGCAGACTTTCAGCTTAATTAAGTCCCACCTATTTATTTTTGTTATTGTTGGGATTGCCACTAAACTTAGTCATAAAATCTTTCCCCAGTTCAACATCATCAAGAGTTTTCCCCACAATTTCTTCTAAGACTTTTATTGTTTCATGTCTTAGATTTAAATCTTTTATTCATCTTATGTTCATTTTTGTAAGTGGTGAAAGATACAGGTCCAGTTTCAGTCTTTTACATGTGATTATCCAGTTCTCCCGCCACCATTTGTTGAATGGGGATTCTTTTCCCCACTGGATGCTTTTGTTTGGTTTATCAAAGACCAGATGGGAACTAGAGATTGGCTTCATCTCTTGGTTTTCTATTACATTCCATATATCTCTATTTTTGTGCCAATACCATGCTATTTTGATCACTGTGGACTTGCAATATAGCCTAAAGTCTGGTAGGGTGATGCCTCCCTGCTTTGTTTTTATTACTAAGAATAGTCTTAGCTATATAGGTTTCTTTCTGATTCCATATAAAATGAAGTACTATTTTTTCCTATTCTTCAAAGTATGGTGTTGGTATTTTAAATGGGGATTGCACTGAATCTGTATATTGCTTTGGGTAGAATAGACATTTTAACAATGTTGGTTCTTCCCAGCCAAGAGCATGGTGTGTCCTTCCATTTGTTAACATCTTCTGCTATTTCTTTTCTTATGGTTTCATAATTCTCTTTGGAAAGGTCCTTCACCTCTTTTGTTAGGTATATTTCTAAGTATTTCTTCTTTTTTTTTTTGACACTACTATGAAAGGAATTGTGTCTTTGATTTCCTTCTCAACTTTGCTGTTATTGGCATACACAAAGGCTACTGATTTGTGGACACTAATTCTACACTCTGAGAAGTTACAGTATTTCTTGATTACTTCCAGGAGTCTTGTGGTTGAGTCTCTGGGGTTTTCTAAGTATAAGATCATTATCAAAGAGTGAGAGTTTAACCTCCTTTGCCCCCATTTGGATGTTCTTTATATCCTTCTCTTACCTGACTGCATTGGCTAGAACTTCCAGCACAATGTTGAATAATAGTGGAGACAGTGGACAGCCTTGTCTGGTTCCAATTCTAAGCAAAAAAGCTTTCAGTTTTACTCCATTCAGTATGATGTTAGCTGTGGGTCTGTCATGGATGGCTTCAATTAGCTTAAGAAATGTGCCACCTATGCCCATATTCTTAAGTGTTCTTGTTATTGTTTTTGCTTCTGTTGATGTGGTGAATTATGTTTATGGACTTGTGTATGTAAAACCAGCCTTGCATCCCTGGGATGAACCCCATTGATGTATAATTTTAATGTGTAGCTGCAATCTATTAGCTAAGATTTTATTGAATATTTTTGCATCAATATTCATCAGTGAAATTGGTCTGTAGTTCTCCTTTTTAGATGGGTCTTTTCCTGGCTTTGGTATCAGGGTAATGTTTGTTTCCTGGAATGTGTTGGGGAAGGTTATGTTCCTTTTCAATATTTTGGAATAGGTTCTGCAGGATAGGTACAAGCACTTCTTTGAAGGTATGATAGAATTCTGATGTGAAGCCATCTGTTCCCAGGCTTTTTTAAAATTGTTGTTGTTGGAAGCTTTCTATTGTTTCTTCAATCTCAGTGCTTGGTATTGGTCTGTTCAAGAGATCTGTTTCTTCCTGGTTAAGCTAGGGAGAGGGTATGATTCCAGGTATTGGTACATTTCCACCATATTGTTAAACTCCAATAGAATTGTCTGTAGTCATCAGAAATAATCTTTTCTGAAAATAAGATTGCAACCCCTCTTTTCTTCTGACTTCCATTTGCCTGAATTACTGTTTTCCATCCCTTCACCTTGAGTCTTGTTTTGTCCTTCAAGGCTAGGTATATTTCCTGTAGGCAGCATATGGATGCCTTATGCTTTTTTATCCAATCAGCCAGTCTGTGCCTCTTCAGTGGGGGAATTCAAGCTATTAACATTTATTGAGAGAATTGATAAGTGTGCTAGAGTTCTATTCATCTTGTTTTGTGAAAGTCAAGTGCTTAGTTTTATCGTTTGCATCATTGTGGAAACTAGGTTTTGTCCTTTAGTTTCTGGGTTGGTTTGATGTAACCATGTCAGATTGTATAAAAAAAAAAAAAAATCAACACATTGTACCCCACATATGCATAAATGTATTCATGATCTATGTGTATTTGACTTAATAAAAAATAAATAAAATAAAATAAAATAAAATAAAATCGTTTCTGGGTGTTTAGTTTGCTGGTGGTCCATTGTGATGGTCAGTGTGGAGAATAGGTCTAAGTACTTCTTGTGGAGCTGGTCTTGTTCTGGCAAACTTCCTCAATGTTTGCATATCTGTAAAAGATTTGATTTCTCCATCAATTTTAAAGCTTAGCTTAACAGGATATAGAATTTTGGGCTGAAAATTATTTTGTTTAAGAAGGTTAAAGGTAGATGACCATTCTCTTCTGGCTTGAAAAGTTTCATATAAGTCCAGTGTCACCCTGATGAATTTGTCCCTGTATGTCAATTGGCACTTACTCCTGGCTGCTTAAAGAATTTTCTCTTTCATCTTGACTATGGACAGGTTTATGACAATGTGTCCTGGAGAAGCTACTTTGAGCTGAGACAACCTAGGGTTCAATATCCCTCTGAAAGGAATGTTTCAGAATCTTCAGTGATACTTGAGAAATTTTCATTTATGAAAATCAAGAATGGAGAATCCTCTAGTAGGCTTTACATTCCTCTGGGGTATTCTTCTTCTCCTTCTGCAATACCTATATTTCATAAGTTTGAACGCTTCATGAAGTCTCATGATTCTCTCGGTGAACATTCTCTTTCTCTTTTTTCTATCTCTTTAACTGCTTATGTTAGTTAAAGAGCTAATTTATCCTCTAGCTCTGAGGTTCTTTCTTCTCCATGATCTAATCTGTTATTGATACTTTCTACTGTAACTGTAAGCCCCCTAATTGACTCCTTTAATTCCTTAAGTTCTACTGTATCCTTTCCATATTATTCATGTCTTTCATCCCTTATCTAGTTCTGTTTTGATTTCTTTTTAGTTACTTTCCACTTTCTCAACCATTTCCTTCATTGTTTTCATCATCCGTATTTTAAATTCCCTTTCTGTCATTTCTTTATAGGTGGAATCCTCTGCAGTAGCTACCTCATGATCCTTGGGCGAAAGGGGTTGCTCTGTTCTGATTTTTCATGTTGCCAGGATTTTTCTGTTGTTTCTTCCCCGTGGGAATTTTCTTTTTGTCTGTTCCTTGCTCCACTTCTTCCTTTCACTTCCTCCTGCTCTTTAAGTTACTTTAAGAGCATCTCTGACCTAAGGTGTTGAAGTATATTTTTGGTAAAGGACTGAAAGGAAGAGAAGAGGGAAGAGCAAGAAGGAATAAAAGAGAAAAGAAAAAGGAAAGGAGGGGTAGAAGGAAAGATTGACAAAAAGAAGAGAAGAACAGAAAGAGAGAAACAGGAGTAATAGTGGTGTTCAGTGGAGTGCTTTGATCTGCACCCAGAATTCCTCTGGGAGACTGGGTTGGGTAGGTCTCTTGAGGTCAGGAGCTCCTTACCAGCCTGTGCAGAAACAAGACCCCAGCTCCACCAAATAGAGAAGAAAAACAAAAATACTATAAAGCAAAACAAAACAAGTTAAAAAAACCTTAAGGGATAAAATTGCAGGGAAAATAACAGAAGCAGAAAACTAACAAAAAATGGAGCTCTTACTATTGAAGGAAAGAATGAAAAATTATAATTACAAGAGAAAGAAAAAGAAAAATCTAGAAGAAAAAAGTTGAAAAAAAATTTTTAAAAAGGGTAAACATACATATACACATACACATACATATGTACGTGTGTACGTGTGTGTGTGTGTGTATCTTGCTATACATTGCCTGGGCAACATTTGATCTTCTGGGGTATGAGATTGCTAACCATGAGGCTGATACAGCTGTATAAGATGGAGGCTGAAAGCCTATGTCTTGCCAAGGAGACCTTGTCTCATCTTCCTGATTTCTATGTCCTCAATTCCTGCAGGGTTGGGAGCATTAAGCTCTCCTCAGCCTGCTTAATAGACACACTTTGACCTTTCCAAACCATGTCCCTTGGCCACACCATGGCTTTCCCAGGAAAGCATGTGTCACTCAGATCTCCCCATGGTTGGCTGCCTAGTTTATTAGGCACACCAGAACCAACCTTACATTTCGACCCTGAGGGCTGATCCTACAAGGCAGCTTTCCCACAATGGCTGCACCTGGGCCCCAGTTGAATGAGAGCTCCATTATACACAGTGGCTCAGTCCTGGCCCCTGGGCTCTGTTCATGTTCACTTGTTCATTTGCCCAAGCTCTCCCAAGGTAAATTCTACCAAGTGCTCAGGTCCCACAAAAACAAAAAACAAAAAAAGCCACAGGACAGGACTTCTCTGTCTCAAACTACCACTGCTGCCAAACCCACTGGTCTCTGCTGACATGCAAGTACTTGCCCTCGTGCTGGTTCTCCACTGCTCCAACCTCCTCGGGGCTCCTGGAGTATCCTGCTGCCTCCCAGTTCCCCTAAATTGTTTCTGGGGAAGATGGTTCTGGGCAGGGCCCACCAGCCAGGGGTGGCTAGAGTCCTTTCTTTCCAGTCTCACTCGCATAGCTGCAAAGGAGCTATCTTTAGTCCACCATCTTGTTCTACCTTCCTGAATCAGTGTTAACTTTATTTTTTCAATGGTTCATTAACTGATATTTTGTAAAACTACTTATCCTAGAGATATAGGGATATGAGTATTTAACAAGACTTAATAAGAAGCTATTGTTTGGGAACTCCAAATAAAGCATCAGTGTAACCCTGGAGAATATTTAGAAGGACAAATAAATTCTTACTTTGTCTTTCTTCGAGGTTTTTGGGTAACTGCCTCCTCAGCTGGCTCCATATCAATACCATTTTCATTTCGTAATAAAGTTGGACTAGAAATCTTCTTTTGGGTGACAGAAGTCTCCAATTCTGAAAAATAAATAAAGTAAATTAAGTTTTCAAATGACTAAAACATAAAAAGAAAAGTAACGTACCAGACTTTTGCAAGACAAAAGAACTTTAAGAATTTAAGTTGGGTAAAATTTTTTCACTATCTCACAGTTTTTAAAAATGTCACACCTTTAAACTCTCAGCATGAAATCTGAAATTTCAATGCTAAGCAATATGAAAAAAATAAGTAAGTAAGTAAGTAAAAATAAGGGGGTGCTGAAGATTCCCAAGATTATCACCAGACTCAGTGATTTGCTAGAGGGGCTCACAGGACTCAGAAATCATTATATTCACAGTTACGGTTTATTCTAGCAAAAGGCTACAAAGCAAAATCAGCAAAAAGAAAAAATATATGGAACAAAGTCCAGAGGAAATGAGGCACAAGCTTTCAAGAGTCCTCTGTCAGTGAAGTCAAAACAAAATTTTAAAATCCAGAAATTTAGAAAGCTAAACTTGCAAAGCTTGGGGTATTCTGGAATGGCAGTGACAGGTTTTTTTTGGTCCAAAACTTAGTTGGGTTCTGAATTTTCTAAAAAAAAGGTCAAGTCATTTCTGTAAAGACATTTTTCACAAATTATAAAACTAGGTACTGGTATCCATCCTGATTTTTAAATTTGTACCCTAATTAAATTATGAATTGTCTAATTTTAAGAAATACAAGTACAGTTTCATTGCACAGATATATTATGTAATGGTGAGGTGTGGGCTTTCAGTATAACCATGACCCAAATAATCTACATTGTACTCATTTAGTAATTTTTCATCCCTCCCCTCCCCACTTTCTCACCCTTGTGAGTCTCCAAAGTATATCATTCCAAATTCTATATCCATGTATACACATAATTTAGTTTTTGCTTATAAATGAGAAAATGCAATATTTGACTTTCTGTTTCTAAGGTGTTTCATTTAAGATAATAGCCTCCAGTTCCATTCATGATGCTACGAAAGACATAATTTCATTCTTTTTTATAGTTGAATAGTAGTCCATTGTATATATGTGCTATATTTTCTTTATGCATTCATAAAAGAAAAGTGTTGATGGACACTTAAGTTGATTCCAAATCTTTGCTACCCTGAACATTACTGAGATAAACATATGAGTACAGTGTCTTTTTATATAACAATAAGCTATTTTCTTTTGGGTAGATACTCAGTAGTGGAATTGCTGCATCTAATGGTAGTTCTATTTTTAGTTCTTTGAAAAATCTCTGTACTGTTTTTCCATAAAGGTTGTACTAATTTACATTCCAAAAGTTTATAAGCATTCCAAAAGGTAGGTTTAATATAGTTTAAACTGTATTCAATGCCACAAATGAAAATAATTGTAGAGTAAGTAAAGCTAGTCAGGGCATCATTTCTGTCTCTTTTCCTTCCTTCTCTCTTCTGCCCTCTCCTCCTCCTAAATACTCAATGCCCCAGGCACTGTGATATTCTACTTCAGCTTGCCTCCTCAAACTGTGTTCCATTCTCCTGGCTTTTCTAGTTTCTATCTTTCTGCTCCTATAATTCTTCCATCTGATCAGGACCTGCTGTTTTCTAGGAGAACAAGTAATTAAGGGAAAAAACTAATTTGTAATAAATTATTCATATGGGTCAATGTTAATAGGAGATCACTAATCTCCCAATCTTTGTTCCTTCCCTTTGTAAACCCCTTTCTTCCTAGTTATTATAAAAATCACATATGTTCAACATATGCAAAATTAGTAAAATATAAATTAAATAATAAAAATCACCCTTCCTTCTAAAAACCCTGCCACTGTTACCATATTTTGCCATGTATAACACACACTTTTTTCACCCAAATTTTTAAGGGAAAAACAATAATTATATATCAGTAGTGTGCCTCATGAGGTGAGCCCAGCAGGCCATCCAGAGCCACTGCCCTCCCACCTGGGCCCACTGGGCACACAGGGTTCCAGACCAGGAGGATTCAGGATCCGCTATATACAGGCTAGAGTAGTTTCCACTGAGTGTCCTCAACAGGGGAGGAGAAGTGGCAGAGCTGTGAGGCAGGCTGTGGCTGCATAGAGGGGACCTGTCTGGCTGCCTGATGGCCAAGTAGCCTCAGAAGCTCCCAACCCAATGGCCACACGCAGGCCATCTTGGCCAGTCCATGACGTGACAGGGAGGGAAGGGCTCCCAGGAGAGAGGGAAAGGGTGCCCTTCACACTGACAGTGGTTGTGGGAGGGTGGTACAATCTGCACATTTAGCAGGGGAGCATTAACCTACCTCTTGATGTGTCTTTCCCAGCCAAGAGCCAGCCACATTCTCAAGGGGTGTTTTCCTCAAAGTTTGGGCCAAAATCATGGGTACACATTATACATGGTAGTGTTTTATACATAGCAAAATACAGTAATTCTGCTATTATATCTTGTTCCATCCTTTTTACTATGTTTATGTGTGTATATATACTTATAATCTGGGTTGAATTGTGCTCCAGATACAAGATAAGTTTAAATCCTAACTCCCAGTGCCTATGAATGAAGCCAAAGAACACTAAGCATTATCAATAACCACCAGAAGCTAGCAGAGGTGAGGAAGGATGTTTCCTGGAGACTTTGGAGGGAACACGGCCTTGGGGACACTTTGATTTTATACTTCTAGCCTCCAGACTATGAAAAAATTAATTTCTGCTGTTTTAAGTCACCCAGTTTGCATTTGTTATGCACCCCTAGGAAATTAATACAACATATGTATTACGAAAACAGAATCCTCTAGTACATACTATTCTATAACTTAGTTTTTTATTTAACAACACATTGCTGATGGTTTTCCACCCCCTATTTCACTTTAACAATCCTTTTAGTGGATAACTTTGTTCCCATTCATTGGATAAAAAATTACTTATTAGCCAGTATCTCACTGTTAGATATTTGGGTTATCACCAAATGTTACTTTTATAATATTTTTAAGACATTATAAGATGCTGCATTAACATCCTTTAATACTGTAGTTATTGACATTACTTCTATTCCTAGAAATCTGGACAGGCTGTATTAATTTATGCTCTTATCAGCAGTATATGAATGTACCTATTTCCCACAAACAATGGATTTTATAATTTGGAAAAAGCATTGTCAATTTTATAGGCAAAGAAAGAAAACAGTTTTTTGTTTACCTGCAAACAATGTCTAGGACAAAAAAAGACTCAATAAATGTTGGTTATTGTTTCATTATATCATTGTTAATATAGAATCTATCTTTTCCCCCAATTTAATCTAAAATGTTCATTTCATTACTACTAAACTTTTATATGCACTGAGATCTGAACTTTCTGATTTAGTCCTAAATTTGTACCACTGCTCTCATAATCAATACATATATGATCCAAAGAGGCCTGAAAGTATGAGTTAAGCCACAAGAGTTACTCTAGTAATATACATTTTAAGCAAGAAAGCAAGAATCTCTCCATGGATAGAGAAAGATGAGAGCAGACAAGTTTTTATCATATCCCCCAAATCACAACTGCTAGCACAATCTAATCTTGTTCTCTTCACATACCAGGAGGCAGCCTTGTCTTCTTCTGTCTCCTTTGAACAGGAGCCTCTTGATGCTCTTGGAGTCCTTCAGTTGGTGGCTCACTGCCCTCAGATGGTCTACGAACAGCAGTCTGAGCAAGGCCTTCCAAAGAAGCATGAGCTGCAGAGAAACAGAGTAGAAAAAAAATGGGATAACTTCTACAGAGACCAAGCCTTAAAAAAGATGGGGGAAAAGGTAATGAGAATGTTTCCTACATAATAACTCCTCTGTCAGAAATGCGGCCCAAATCTTGATTTCTTCACTCCTTTCCTCTAACTCTGGGAAAAGAAATAAGTTTTTAAGTTGAAAAGAAATAAATTAGGGGTTAAGAAAGGCTGAGAAAAGAAATAAGTTTTTAAGTTGAAAAGAAATAAATTAGGGGATAAGAAAGGCTGAGAAAGAAAAAATGGAGATAGTTAAAAAGAAAAGCAAAAGGTAGGAAAAGGAGAAACTGCCTCAGAATTTTTAGATCTTTCAAAAATGTAAAAACAATAAAAACTGAAGCCATAGAGAACTTTCTTACTTGTCTACTGCCTTAAGAATTTTTATCAGCCTCTATATAATTTAGTCCCTCGTTAATAAATTAATCTATGATAAAATCATCATGGATAATTGATTCACTCCATGATAAAAATCATCATGGAGTGAATAGGTAATTTATAAATCTCTTCATCTGGTAATTCATTTCAACCTCTTCCTTTATGAAATCTTACTACAGAATTATAGCGCACTTCGGTATATTTGAATTTTACTTGACTGCATTCTACATTCCCTTACCTGTCTTCTTCACCAGAAAGAGAAATAGAAATGTATTAATAAACAAATAAAAAGATGTTTAACCTCACTATTACTTAGAGAAATGCAAACTAAAATAAGCTTTTTGCCTACTAACTGAACAAAAAAAATTGTTTGATGTTAAGAATTTAGAGAACATGACACTTTCAAACTCTATTGGTGGTGAGAAAATAACTAAAGCTTCCTTGAAGACAATTTAGCAGAATTCATCATATTAATAATGCACCTGTCCTTCGTTTAGTAATTTCGAGTATTTGCAATCCACCTGCAGAAATACACCTTCTTCCCCATCACCCACTTTTTTATGCAGAACTGTAACACTGTTTAGCAAAAGTTTGAAATGACCCAAATGAACAACAGACCAGTGATTATGATATGTTTTCATCATGTTAATACTATGAAGTCACTATTTAAGAATACACAGAACTCTATGTATTCAGGAATAATGGCAGTACATATAGCATATGATTCCATTTATGTAAAAACAAAACAAAAAAGTAAGCACCAACCACAGAAACCTTCTAGGATTGTTTGAGGTCACAAGAGTGAAGTTAAAGGATTACTTAAAGATAACTCTCAGGTTTCAAGCCTGAGTGCTGAGAAAATGGCAGAAAATCATGAAAAGTAAAAATTGATCTACTGTTACTTTCCATCTGATCCTGAAATCCCATTACTAGGCATCTACTCAGAAGGAAGAAAATAATTTTATCATAAGGAGATATGCACTAGATTGTTTATCACAGCTCAATTTACAATTGTCAAGATGTGGAAACAACCTAAATACCCATCAACTCAGGAATGGATTAACAAACTGTGGTATATGTATACCATGGAATACTATTCGTCCATAAAAAAGACGGAGACTTTACATCTTTTGTATTAACCTAGACAGAATTGGAGAACATTCTCTTTAGTAAACCATCACAAGAATTGAAAAGCAAGTATACAGTGTACTCAATACTAATATGAAGCCAAGAGACAAACTAATATATACCCACACTAGAGAAAAACTCAAACTCAATTTAATTCCAGTTGGGGGGATAGGGTAGGAGGGAGGGGGAGGGAAGAGAAGGGACGGGAAGGGAAGGAAGGAGAAGGGATGAGGGAGAGGGATTGCCTATGCTCCCACCTAATGGGCAAAATGTAAGGGTACATGGCACACTTCCTGGATGCAGGATACAACTGCAATAGGGACCTTACCTGACAAGAACACACATTGTAACGTAATCATTTGTACTCTCATATCAATCTGAAAATAAAAAAATATATAAACTGGGGGTGGCGCCTGTGGCTCAAAGGAGTAAGGCACTGGTCCCATATGCCGGAGGTGGCAGGTTCAAACCCAGCCCCGGCCAAAAACTGGGAAATAAATAAACAAATAAAATAAAAATAAATAAATAAATAAACTGATCTACTGTTGAAGGTAAGAATGGATTCTGGATGTGCTAAGTTTGAGTTTCTGATGCAACACTCAGGATTACTAGTGGATAACTAGGACCAAAAGAAGTTCATAGTACCTGTCATTATTGGAGCTTTAATACTTAAATAATAATAATACTTAAGTTGTGATGTGGAGATTTTCAGACTGAAATGAGGGATTTAAGAACTAGGTGTCACTAAACACAGTAGCTTGCTCAAAAGTGTATAACCAATCGTAGCTTAAAACAATTTATGTTGTCTAAGGATAAAAGACCTGGAAGAGTTCAAGAATATTGTGGAAGTTAGAGCTAAGTGGCACAACCATTTATTCTGAATGCTTCTAGATCCTCCTCAGGCTACCTACTGCTTTGTCTCTGTCACCAGGAATCCCACTGCCTCAAGCTGGCCTCCACCAAGCAGTGGAGATGCTGGGGCCTTGCCTCTCCCTAATCTGCAGTTTACCATGCCTGAGATCCTGGAACAACCTGTGATTCCACACAACAGGGAGTAACTTCTTACCTAGTGTGTTTTTTGTTCTGGGCTTCTTTTTCTTAGGACGACTAAGTGGAATGTCATCTGTAAAATAGAAATAACATCAACATCAAAAGGTTGTCTATAATGCAATGTACAGAATAGTCAGAAGAGAACTTTTATTTTTAGATGGAATCTCACTTTGTCACACTTGGTAGAGTGCCACAGTTGTCATAGCTCACAGTTGTTGAGCTCTTGGGCTCAAGTGATCCTCTTATCTGAGCCTCCCAAGTGGCTGGGACTATAGGCTCCTGCCATAATGCCTGGCTATTTCTTGAGACAGGGTCTCACTCTAGCTTAGACTGGTTTCGAACTCCTGAGCTCAGGCAATTTACCAACCTTGGCCTCCAAGAGTGCTAAGATTACAGGTGTGAGCCACCATGCCTTGCCTAGAGGAGAACATTAGTAGGGAAGAACTTTCCCTCTCTTCTCTGGGTCTAGCCAACCTCTATACAGAAGGAGAAGGCGGCAAGAAATTGAGAAGGTCAAAAAAAGACCATAGTGTGGTATGAGTAGCACACCACTAGTCAGTAATGTTGGAAACTGTGATGCAGAGGACAGGCATAGTGGCTCATGCCTACAATCCTACCACTTTGGGAGGCCGAAGCAGGAAAATCACTTGTAGCCAGGACTTGGAGACCAGCATGAGAAATACAATGAGATCCCATCTGTAAAAAACTAAAAAAAATTAGCCAGTCATGGTGGTACATGCCTGTGGTCCCAGCTACTCAAGAGACTGAGGCAGGAGGATTGCTTGAGAAGTTTGGGTTGCAGTGAGTGATTGCACCCTACACTCCAGTATGAGTGACAGAGCAAGGCCTTGTCTTCAAAAACAAACAAACAAAACTGTGACATGGAAAGTGGGCTCAACAAATATTCATCTGATCCCCTACTCTTGGGCCCCTTGCACTTAGGTGGGGTTCATGACTGGTTTCTGACCAATAGCTACAGACAGAAGTGATCTGAAACATTTGGGAGCAAAAACACTGAAAAAGCGAGTGAGTAACCCTTCAGCTTTTTCTTTCCTTGCTGTGGCAAATGAGAGTGCCTCATTTTAAGATGGCAGAACTACAGAAGTAGTCTGGATTACTACATCATTAGTAAAGAGATAGTAGAAGGCAACTGCCCCAGACTGTTGCCACTTTGCCTTTGCGCTAACTAGAATTAACCCTGTCCAAGGTTATTAATCACTGGAATTTGGGGGTTGTTAGCATAGCATTGCCTATTCTGACTAAATGAAATTTTAAAAGGTGCAGTTCCTATTACCGAGCTGTAAACTAGCCAACAGTTATATTCTGGGTGACTCTATTCATAGGTCCTTTTATAATGGTTTGGTCATTTAGTGTGGTACCTAACCATAATTTCAAAATGACAGTCATGGGAGATTATTATGATGAGAAGATATTATAGAAATGTAAATTATAGCATTCAGATTCAATTTTAAGAGAAATCAAACTAATTTTTAAACACCAAATACTATTTTTGGAATATTTCACATTAACAATAAACTCTCCTTCCTAGATTAAAAAAAAAGAGAGAGAGAACAATAAACTCACTCACCTTGAACAGAACTTCACATGACACCAATCAAATTTAATCAGCAAGACAAAGAAAGCAAAAAGAAACTATTAACTAGAAATCCATTTTATTGTCAGGCTAAAAATTGACTTTAATCATTACAAATCTAAAATAAAATGAGCTTTCAGACATCAGCTAGTTTACAAACTAGCTTATTGTTTGTTAAGTAAAAGGTTGTTTAATAACACTGCTAATAAGATAACCCCAATATTTTCTGAACCTACATACACATACTCTCTATGTCTATTAATACTGTAGATTAAAGAGATTAAGAATTCTTATTTGTCACAGATTAAATCAGCTTAAACTCCAAGAAAACTCTTGTAACAAACAAATGAGGATCAGAATTCTGATAAACAAGACCCTAAAACATTCAGAATGCATTTATTATCCTAGGTTGACATTCATGTTTTAAAAGGAGCATTTAACTATAACTATTATCCTTATGCGCGTAGGGTTCTTCATTTACAAATTTTAGGAGGTCTTTTTCTAAGAATTTCCAATTTTTTTTCTGAATCATTATTATTTTTAGATAGAACTAACCAATTTTTCTACTTTCTTAATTTTACACTTTTAAAACTCAGTAATGAAATTACTATAAATTATCTTTACCTTGGCACAGGTGGAAGGGTTCGTGGAGGACGCTGGGGGTGGGAGGAGAAGAAAATGCTTGTAAGTAAAAGCTTAGAGCATCCTTACTTCATGTAACGTAAATATCAGAGAAGTATTTTTTAAAAACTTGTTATTCAGACATGACAAAAATATATAATGGCTCATACTAGAATCTTTAGATCTTTTGACAACCCTGCTGATACATGAAAACTGATGAGAAACAGGTGGGCAATTTAAATTTTGTTCTATCATTTCTAAATTTCATATAAAATTCCTTCCTTTCTACATTTCTTTTTAGCTACAGGCCAGGCCATGGTCTAAGCATCAGGAATACATTAATGAACAAAACAGAGAGATTCATGACGCATGGAACTTACATTTTAAAGTTAAGTATTAGAAGACAAGGTTAAATATACATAATATATACAATTATATGTATTATATATGACAAAATATATACCTATATATTCATATACATGTAATGAGGGGAAATGAGGGGGGGTCTACTTTAATTAGGGAAAGTATGTGTGAACATTTCAGGCAATGGGGAGGAAATGCAAAGGCCTTCTGGGGAGATTGGGCTCAGAAGATTCCAGGTAAAAGGATAGCAATGCTGCCGCACAGTTACCATGAAAAGATAGGCAAAGGCCAGATTAACTAGGGCCTTACAGACTAAGGGAGGAAGTCTAAATTTTGTTTTAATTCAACGGAAAACCAATGAGGTTTTAAGCAACATAGTAAAATACTTTTTTAAAGGTATTTAAAAATACCAAGGGCAGGCATGTGGTTCACGCCTGTAATCCTAGCACCTGGGAAGCCAAGACAGGTGGATTGCTTGAGCTCAGGAGTTCCAGACAGGCCTAAGCTAGAACAAGACCTCATCTCTAAAAATAGCTGGGCATTGCAGTAGGCGCTTGTAGTCCCTGCTACTTGGGAGTCTTGAGGCAAGAAGACTGCTTGAGCCCAAGAGTTTGAGGTTGCTGTGAGCTATGACATCACAGCACTCTACAAAGGGTGACAAAGTGAGATTCTGTCTCAAAATAAAAATAAGAAAAAATCACTTGAATTCAGCGTTTAGAATTAATTTTAGGGCAGAAGAATGGGGCAAAAAGCCTTTATAAACGCTGTTTTACATGAATAAGAAAAGTGTAGTTCAGAGAGCATTACAGTTAAGAAGCATTCTGGAATCTTTCGAAATAAAATACTAATAGAGATGCCTACAAGTCAATTTAATGTTGCAAGTATCTCATGCTGATTGCAGAAGACATTGATTCAAAGGAGCTAACTTGCAGACATTCTTGTAATTTGTTCCATTTAGTTCAAACAGTAGATTAATACAAATGCTACAAAATTAGAACGAGGCAAGCTGTCTAAATATTAGCCAGCAGTCAAAATTACAACTGAAAAAGAATGACAGCCACATGATGCACTATTGTTCTAAAAGATGCTATGAAGCGCATTCTATCCTAGGACCCAGTTCATGTGACCCTTTATTTCAAAAGTCCCGTAAAAAAATGACGTTTCATTCATCAACCTTTAAGTCAAAAGTAAGGTAGCTCAACTGAAGACAAATCCTAACATCTCAAAACTATATAAGGCTCGCTTACCACCTGTTTCTTTCCCATTCTGTCTTACGGCTGTCCTGGCGGCCACCCGCCCCGGCGCAGGGCGCCGCACCCCGCCCGGCCCGGCCGTGCGCGGGCCTAACGCGTCATCGCGCTGCGCCGCCCAGGCAGCTCCGCCGCAGCCACCGGTGGGAGGTGTTGGGACCCGGGGAACTGGGGAACGCGGTCCTTCCTCTCCAGACTATCTGCGGGACAAAGGGGCCCCCGACGTGGGGCTGGTGTGCCCGAAATTAGCGGTCCATCGGGCACCAGGCTGCCATCACGGTTTTCCAAGTGACTGCAGTTACTTGTTTGCGGGGGGTGAGGATATAAGGAAGATCTTGATTAAAAGTCTCCACGGCAAATAGCGGTCTCTTTTCTGGGTAGCTAAAAGCTTTCTCAGGCCGGGCGCGGTGGCTCACGCCTGTAATCTTAGCACTCTGAAAGGCCCAGGCGGGTGAATCGCCTGAGCTCATGGGTTGAGACCAGCCAGAGCCAGAGCCAGAGCCAGACCTGGTCTCTAAAAAGAAACAAATAGCCGGGCGTTGTGGCGGGCGCCTGTTGTCCCAGCTACTCGGGAGACTAAGGCAAGAGTTTGAGGTTGCTGTGAGCTGTGATGATGCCACGGCACTCTACCGAGGGTGCCTCTGTCAAAATAAGTAAAAGCCTTCTCCTCCGGCAGGAGGCTGTTGGAGAGTCCTCGCTGGCAGCACCGAAACTCTCCGCCCGGCTGGAGCTGCGAAATGACGTGTAGTCGTGGCAACGCGGACTCAGGTCCCCGGAAACTTCAGGCCTAGGGCCTCTGCTCCGGGAGTTCGGGTCCCGGCCTCGCCCCGCCGCAATCCAACCTGTGAGCGGTCAAGGGGCGATGCGCGCACCCCACCAGCAGGGCTCTGTCCTAGTGAGCCTCAGATCGTAGGCATCCTCCCCACCCCCGAGGGTAGATGTTGCTTCAGGGCACCCTCTGTCCCGCCACGTCGTGGCCGACGAGCCCCTCACCACTCACCGAGTCGCCCTCCTCCAGCCGAGGCCCAGAGTTGGCCCTCATTTTGCTGTCAGTGCCGGGCTCCCTTGGCGTAACCGCCGCCGCCCGGAACCCTGCTCTCCGCCGCGCCGCGGCCTCCGTGACCGGGGGAGGTGGGGGCTTTGCGGAGCTGCGCCCCGCCCGCCTCTGCGCTGCTAGATCCCGCGTCTCTAAATGGCTGGGTTAGGGACAAACTTATTTGTTCCCTCTTCCCAGCGATTCCGCGCGGGCCTGGGAGTGGGTGTGGATTAATATAATCCTGCATTTTCTCCAGTTGCTTTCCCTCTGTTCCCCAACTGTGTCAATAACTTTTGAGAAAACTTTTTCTCAAAGAACCACAACATAAAATCAAATCTGAGCTTACCCAAGTATCATTAAACGACTAGATTTTTATGGGTTTTGTTTGGTTGGATTTTTCTTTTTAGTAATATAACTTTTAGAACTACAAATATGTTGAATCACATACGTACTCCCTTTTTAGTTAAAAAGGTGGGGAGGGATGGATGAACCGTGTTAATGATGCTAAAAATTTACTGTTAAAGGGCCAGGGAAAGCCACTGGAAGTCTCAGATCCAAGGGAAGTGGTGTTCTCATACACTTGTATATGTCTCTAAAACTAGTCTATTGTCCGTTCCTAATTTAGACATACAAGTGGATATTTGCTTTTAGGAAAATTAATGATTGTTACAGCTCTGATGAGAATAATTTTTTTCGTATAACCTGATTTGTAAATAATAAGGGTGGTACAGTTTCTATAGGTTTTGATGTTAGATGAAAAATGTGTATACTAACCTTTCTTGCTTAGTAGTCACTTGTAAAATAAAAAATTCATAAAACAAAGTTTCATAAAGCAAAATACACTTTCTGAAATTAAATACTGCTTATTTTATTTAGGAAAGCTCTTTTTATCTGACTCTTCCAAAAAACATATGAAATCCATGAAAGGTTTTCATACTGGGTGATTTAACATTAGTTGTAATTAACATTTAACATTATTCATATTTCTACCACAGCTGCACATGAGGTAAAGGAAAAAGATTTTCCCTAAGAGCCAAATAGATAACTACAAAACTGTATTATACATTTTTTTCAAATAAGATTAATAAACTGCTACACTTTTATGTTTGCCTACATTATAATGGGTCAAATACTGCTGTTTTAGATTGCAGCTGTTATTCTAGATCTCCATAACATATATAGTGTTAAAACTCCAGCATTATTCAAGAGGCCTCATTAAGACTCAGCATCAGAGGAAATCCATGTTGCTGGTACCCACTGAGGCTCTTCCTGAGCCTTCTGAATGGCAGACAACAATTGGGCACATGCATCTTGCAAGTTGTCATTGACAATCACATGATCAAAAAATTGGCCAAACTGAGTCTCCATTTTCTGGGCTAAATCCTCCATCTCTTGTAGGTCTTCATCCTTCAAGAGACAAAGAAAAAAATGGATAGCACAGACTTTATGAGACAAATAGAAAAAAAGCACAAGTTTATTATACTGTCACATTCAATTGTAAAGCTATTCATAAAAACAATCAGGTCAAATAAAGGTCTTCTAAACTACAAAACTTGGGTCTCAGTCTTTAGTATTACTTAATTTCTGGTCAATGTTTTGTATAATTTAGTAATAGTTTGTAGACGGATTACGCTCCTCAACTTCCCATGTGGATGTAAATTATTTTACTCTATTATCTAAGCACTTGAAGCTGTCAAACAATATAGTACATAGAAAGAACTTTTACTAGTTTAAATAAAACTTAAACATAAATTTCAAATGAACATTACTCTGATAAGAATAATATTATTTTTCAGATTAAAATGGCCACTTTCAACATGTGGATGGTATGAACTGGTTCAATTGACTTGAACATATACTTTGCTTGATGATGACTTAATTCACCTATAGTATTGTCTATTTCTACTTCTGTAAAGATCATTTGGCCTTCACTTGGCACTAACACATTAAATTCATTACTGTTATTTTTTTATTTGTCTATAACAATTAAAACCTAAGCATTGGGCAGGGCACCTGTAGCTCAGCAGCTAGGGCACCAGCCACATACACGAGTTCGAATCCAGCCCGGGCCTGCCAAACAACAATGACAACTACAACCAAAAAATAAATAGCCGGTATTGTCATGGGTGCCTGTAATCCCAGCTACCTGGGAGGCTGAAGCAAGAGAATCACTTAAGCCCAAGAGTTTGAGGTTGCTATGAGCTGTGATGCCACGGCACCCTACCAAGGGTGACAGAGTAAGACTCTGTCTCAAAAAAAAAAAAAAAATGCAGGAACTGAAATCTTACAGTACTATTCCTTTGCAAGGTAACCATACATATGATTTAGAAACAATTTTATTAACTTGTTTAGAATGCCACAAAAATGAGAACTCAATTTTAAATGCCCATAAGACAGCAAATACATCCTTAGATTCCACTGTTGAAAGACAAACTGGAAAATCAGAATTGCGTAGTCATTGAAAAATAATGAAGCTAAAAATAAGAGATAAAGGACAATGTAAGGAAACATCATACTTTCTTTGATAGCACATATACTAAAATTAAAGTGATACAGAGATTAGTCTAGCCCTGTGTAAGGATGACACACAAATCTGTGAACCATTTATAGTTTTAGTTCAGTTTTGCAAAGTGAAAAAATTCTGTAGATCTGTTTCACAACAATGTGAAAAAACTTTGCAATACCAAATTGTACGCTTAAACTGGTTAAGATAGTTAAGTTTTATATTATGTTTTCTAAGACACACACACACACACAACTGTAATATCTTGATCTGGGTGATAGTTATCTTGATGCATAAAAATTCATTGAGTTGTACGCTTAAAGGTTTACAATTCTTGATTATATGACTCAAAATATTTAAAGTGAATTAATAGAAAAAATATATGTATAACTAGGGGAAAACACCCAGGATGAGTTCATTAACTCACCTAGTTTGGCCTTTCTATTATCATCATAATTAATAAACATTTTAGTGAGATATCTCCTATTACAGATGACATATACTTGCTATAGCATTTTTAAAGTAAACTTTCAAGTAAAAATAAATAATCTGGACTCCCCAGGCATTGAAGCAGTATCAAAAATACACTACTGGGACCTGATCAAACTATAAAGCTTCTGCACAGCCAAGAACATAGTAAGTAAAACAAGGAGACAGTCCTCAGAATGGGAGAAAATATTTGCAGTTTATACCTCTGATAAAGTTCTAATAAGCAGAATCCACATTAGTAAGAAAAGAATATGTGATCCCATCTCAGGGTGGGCAAGGGAGTTGAAGAAAAACTTCTCTAACGAAGACAGATGCACAATCTATAAACACATGAAAAAAAGCTCATCATCCTTAATAATCAAAACTACTTTGAGATATCACCTAACCCTAGTAAGAGTAGGCCACATAACAAAATCCCACAACCAGAGATGTTGGCGTGGATGTGGAGAAAAGGGCACACTTCTATACTGCTGGTGGGAATGCACACTAATACATTCCTTCTGGAAGGATGTTTGGAGAATACTTAGAGATGGAAGGACGTTTGGAGAATACTTAGAGACCTAAAAATAGACCTGCCATT
>CAUYPK010169601.1:0-12429 GCA_963574355.1 Loris lydekkerianus
TTGTGGTGGGTGCCTGTAGTCCCAGCTACTAGGGAGGCTGAGGCAAGAGAATTGCTTGAGCCCAGGAGTTTGAGCTTGCTGTGAGCTGTGACGCCAAGGCATTCTATCGAGGGTGACAAAGTGAGACTCTAGCTCAATTAAAAAAAAAAAAAAACTAAATAAATAAAGTCATGAAATAGTTGTGTTCAGCTGAGAAGGGATGTAAATTGAGAAGAGGTTTGACGACTAAGTCCTTGAAGTCAGAGAATGAGGAGATGAGAGGAATCCAGCAAAGATAAGGAAGGGCTGGGAGTGGTGGCTCAAGCCTGTAATCCTAATACTCTGGGAGGTCAACGCAGGTGGATTGCCTGAGCTCAGGAGTTCAAAAACAGCCTGAGCAAGAGTGAGATCCCATCTCTACTAAAAATAGAAAAACTAGCTGGGCATTGTGGCAGTGCCTATAATCTCAGCTACTGGGGAGGCTAAGGCAGGAGGATTGCTTGAACCCAGGAGTTTAAGGTTGCCACGAGGTATGATGCCATGGCACTCTACCCAGGGTATCAGAATGACATTCTTGTCATAAATAAAGAAATAAGGCAATAAAGGAAGAGAGAAGCCAAAAAAGTGTTTTAAGAGGGATTACCTGTGTCAAATAGAAGAGGAATATCATGAAATGACCACTGGACTTAACAACAGAGATGGAGCAGGACCCGAGAGCCTAGTTCTTTGTGGAAGGGACTGAGGGATAATGGATAGCTGAGGTAACCCTGACAGAAGGCCCTGAGCCTAGAGGCAGGTTATAGGGTGGGAGAAATCTTCCAAGGAGGCATGACTTTGCAACCTAGCATCAATGGAGAGACCCCAGCATGGGTCTGTCATGTCTGACATGGTGGTGTTTGGGGGTTGCAATGGCCAACTTACCTGCGCAATATATTCAGAGCCACAAATCTTGACTTTTGATAGTTTTTTTTTTTTTTTTTTTTTTGAGACAGAGTCTCACTATGCCGCCCTCGGTAGAATGCTGTGGCATCATAGCTCACAGCAATCTCAAACTCTTGGGCTTAAGCAATTCTCTTGACTCAGCTTCCCAAGTAGCTGGGACTACAGGCGCCTGCCACAACACCTGGCTATTTTTTTGTTGCAGTTGGCCTCGGTGTATGTGGCCAATGCCATAACCACTGTGCTATGGGTGCCCAGCCAAAAGTTTTTTTTTTTTTTTTTTTCTTTTGAGACAGTCTCACCGTGTTGTTCTTGGTAGAGTGCTGTGGCATCATAGCTCACATCAACTTCAAACTATTGGGCTCAAGTGATTTTCTGGTCTCACCTTCCCAAGTAGCTGGGACTACAGGTGCCTGCCACCCTTTTAGACAGGGTCTTGCTCTTGCTCAGGCTGGTCATGAACCTGGGCAATCACCTGCCTCTGGGCATACGAGCCAATCCCAGAGTGCTAGGATTATAGGTGTGAGCCACCATGCCTGGCCTTAAAAATAATTTTTATAATTATGTTTCTTTTATTTTTAATTTACCAGGAATCCTAAGAAGTGGGGGAGTAGTGTAGGCTTTAACTTCAGAGCAGGACCAGGACAAGGGTGAGGCCAGCTTGGTGCCTAGGGTGAAAAAATTAAGGCAAGAGCAGGGTCTTTGGGAATGAGTGAACTTTAGGCATCCCTCTTGCCTCACCCTAGTTCTGGTAATATGTCTGCTTCCCACAGTGGGAGACCTCACAGAAATGGTGGGTCCTTGATAAGGTAGACCATAAAGTGGAGGAACTGTTCTGAATGGGAGAAGACACTATACTCAAGGAGCCCAGAAAAGGGGCTCAGAACTATGCCTTTCAACTCAAGTGGGTGCACATTGCCACCATGTGGCCATCCAGGGAAGGATTCTGAGGACTGTTGCCTGAATTGCACAGGCAGAGTTGGTTACCCACTACCTCATCCAACTCTGAATTTCTCAAATTGTGGCCTTTAGAACTGTGTTGGAAGGGATTTTCTTAAACAGGCTGATTTTAAAGGCTCATTTTCTGGCAACAAATTCCACAATAATTTGTAGACTCAGTATGCTCCTAGGTGACTCTTAAGCATACTCAAATATATAGTCCCTACTAGGGTCTGAAACTAGCATCTTATAAACTGAATCACAAAGCAAGAGGCCTTTCTGAGGTTCCCCCAGGAATTAGAGGCTTTTCCTGCTTCTCAGGCACACAAAGAAATGGGACAGATTGACAGGTCTTTATTAAAACAAACAGACAGACAGAGAATGTAGCAGGGCTATATTGAAACTGTGATGGATGTGTGTATGTGTTTGCACGGAAAAGGCCTTCTCTAGACTAAGGATGGTCTTGGGAATTAGGCCCACCTCTCCAGGTGGGCCCTGGGCTAAAGCCAGCTTCTGCATAATACTCCTAAGAGAGAACAGGGGTCTTTTAGGAATGGAAGACTCTGACTTCAGCATTGTCCACATTACTCTGATTCTCTAGCTGACTTGGTTGCTGAGAGGGTATGAGACAAGCCATAGGGGCACTTGCATAGCAGGGGAGTGGAATGGGGATAAGGCATATGGTGTGGGCAGGGGAGAAAGGGAAGGGCATCACAGGTGCAAATGAAGGGTTGCTCCTCTCTACCCCATCAAATTGCTGCTGGGTTGAGGAGTCAGACTGAGGTGGTATAATATCCACCCCTATCCTTAACTCCAAAGCCCTGATTGAGGCAAGGGGGTAGAAAGCTCTGGAAAGGCCTGAGTTAGTGAGTTAAGTTTATGTATGTGTTTGAACATAACGGGCTCCCTAGTGTAAGTGAGGTTCCCTTTCTGGATGGGTATGAGTATGTGATCCTGCTGTACACCCAGATCTCTATATCTACATGTGTCCCATTTGTTTCCAAAGGTCTCTGTGTTTGGAAGCATAAGCATGGATGTCCCTGCTTGTACACAGGAACTTAATAACTGCATGGTGTGAATATGTACCTGTCTGTAAACATGGGCTCCGGCAAGTGGACATGTGTGGGCCCGCCCACTCCTGTCCATTCACAAATCTTCCTTCAGGCCTAGCTGGTCAGGGGTCCTGGCCAAAGAGGTAGGTGGTGAGCTCAAGCTGGAGGCACCGGGCATACGAGCGAAGAGTATAGAAGAAGGTGAGGAAGTCCTGGGTGCTGAAGACAGTGTCAGCCAGTGCGAAGGCCAGGGTAGATGGGATGACACCCCGGCCGTACTCCACCATCCATGTGTTTGGTCCCCACTCCACAGCTGTTGCTTCTCCAGGCTCATGTACTACTGTCTCCCCTGGGGGACAAGGAGCACCCATATGAGGAGCTCAGCTTTGCCCTGCCCTTCTATTGCTGCTGCTTCTCTGGCCCACAGGCTATCAAAGGGTAGGGAATGGAGAGGGACCATGAGAAAAGGAAAAACCCCTATCTCACAGGGCTGGTTTCCCATCTGGAGGGCTAAGAGACCCAGATTACCACTACTAAATGTTCTTCTGTGGCATCAGGTGGCCTGTGTTTTTTCTTGGGGGAAGCCATGTAAGTCTGTATTCCCAAACTTCACTTATGTCAAGTAGAAAGCTAGCTAACCTTGGGCTTGGTTTGTTAGACAGTGGCTAGTTACTGTCTCCCCAACAATTGTTGTAATATTGACTGAGTATAATCAGACATGTTTGATACTTTTAACAGGAAGCTTTGACAGAGAAAAACCAGTGTCCCTCCAACCACCACCTGTGGCTTACTGGAGGAGGAGGGAGGGAACCATGGGGAGGGCCACCCAATGCACTGCTTTGCCATGTCCCCCTATCTGGGGGTACTTCCAACATGAAGTGACTGACCTCTGTCGGAGTTTCCTTACCCACCTGGGTAGAAGACTTCACTTTTGGTGGTGCCCTCTCTCCACTGGTGAAAGGTGCCAGAGATGATGGTGTCGGATATCTCAGCCCAGTAGCGCCCTGAGTAACAATTAGATGGACACTATCAGGGTATTCGCACCATCGCATGGCCCACCCAAACATCAGAAAGGAGGGCATGGACCCTTGCACAGCCCCAGCCTCCCAGTCCCGCCGCCGCTAGCACTGACCCGAGTGGCCACGGGAGCCTAGGGCGGTGCCGAAGAGCAGCACATACTCTGACAGCGAGGCGTGCAGAAGGCACATGGCGCCCATCCAGCCGCCCGCGTTCACAAACACCCACTGCAGCTCCTCGTCCGGCAGCACATGGCCTGGGTGCAGACGCCTCAGCTCCACAATCAGCCGAGAGAAAGCCAGTTCGTGGTCCAGCCCTGGTAGAGGCAGAGGAGCGGCGAAGTCAGGGCCAGTATCGGTCCTGGGTTCGGGGATGGCGCCCTCGGAACCTTCGGTTCGGCTCCCGGGCAGCCCTGCCCCTCCCGCCCTCTGCCCGCTCACCAGCGTACTGCCGCGCCAGCTGCGCGATCTCTTCCCTCTGGAAGACGAAGCTCTGCGTACCCAGCCAGAGCCAGACGACTTGGGTCAGCACAGCTGTGGCAGCCAAAAGCAGCGCCGCAAAAACCCACCGCCGACCCACGGCCCACTGCATCCCGGAGGGCGGCCTGGCACAGCGCTGCACTAGAGGGAACCCAGGCCTGAGGCTTTGCACTCACCGCCTCAGAGCCCGCCGCCAGTCGCCCACGACTCGCTCCCCTGCCACCACCATGGTATGGCTCACCCTGGCCAATTGGAACAGCCCGGACACCCTGGCACCGCCCCTCCGATTGAACCATTTTCTCGAGAGGTGCGCCGAGGGGTGGGGCGACGCCATGCACGCGAGGGGGTGAGGGGGCCGGGCCAAGCCTCCTATCGGCCAACTTCAGAATAGTCGGGGAGGATCTGCCCTAGAGCCACTGTACTTGGAAATAGAGGTGGGTGGCGGCTAGACCCAGGATGGTCTGGCTCGCCTGAGCTCACTGGCGAAGCAGACGAGCCTGGAAGTAGAGCCTTTTGGGACCCATGATTGTTAAAGCACACCTGTACACGCCCGCACTGAAGCAGAGAGGAGGCAGTTCAACCTGGGCAACTTCGGGGAGGTTTTCCACAGACAATGATTTTTTTTTTTTTTTTTTTTTTTTTTTTTTTGCAGTTTTGGGCCGGGCCAGGTTTGAACCCGCCACCTCCGGTACATGGGGCTGGCGCCCTACTCCTTTGAGCCACAGGCATCACTCCGGCAATGATGTATCTTTAAGAGCGATAAGAAGAGGCTAGGCATGCAGTGGTTTAGTCCTGTAATCCTAGCACTCTGGGAGGCCGAGGCACGTGAATTGTCTGAGCTCACAGGTTCAAGACCACCCTGAGCCAGAGCGAGACCTGTCTCTAAAAAAAAAACCACTCTAAAGATCTTTTTTTTTTTTTTTTTCTGTCTCCACCTCCTGAGTACTTGGGATTACAGTCATGCTTTACCACGCCTGGCTAGCTTATTTTATTTTATTTTATTTTATTTTATTTTTTCTATTTTAAGTAGAGACGAGGTCTCCCTCTTCTTGCTCATGCTGGTCTGGAACTCCCGAGCTTAAGCAATCTACCTTTTTCAGCCTCCCAGAGTGCTAGGACTACAGGCATGAGCACTGGGTCCAAATCCTCTCTCTTACCTGGACTATAGTCAGTCTCCCTGACCCTCATCTTGCTCCCCTTCACTCCACAGCCCTGTGCCCCTGGATGGCAAAGTCTAACTCCATTGCTCTCCTGCTGATAACCCTCGGTTGGTTTACAAGACTCTCCTCTCAGGCGGCACCTGTGGCTCAAAGGAGTAGGGCACCAGCCCCATATGCTGGAGGTGGCCAGTTCAAACCCAGTCCTGGACAAAAACTGCAAAAACAAAAAAACCCCTCCTCTCACACTTAGTACTTCAGAATGAAGAACGAATTGTAGACCCCTGAAGATCCCACGCTGTCTCCCTCCCAGAGCCTTAGCTCTTAGAATGTCTAGTTGGCTGGAATACCCTCTGCCTTCTGGAATGCCCAGTTGGCAGGGCTTGATCTCTTCTCCCTGGAATAAACTTTTGTCTCTATCCTATCCCTCCTATCCCCGTACTTGACTAACCTTCTTCTTCATGTCTAGTGGGCAGTGGAGTGTTCAGGTCTAGAGCTTAAATCCAGTCTAGAGACAGAAGGCTAACAACTGTCATTTAATCAGACACTTGAGCTTAAATCCAGTCTAGAGACAGAGGGCTAACAACTGTCATTTAATCAGACACTTGTATGTATGATGTTCTGGGTGACCACTGGGAATGTGACTGAAAGGTCAAAAACCAAAAATAAAAGATTGTGGGCAGCACCTGTGGCTCAAAGGAGTAGGGCGCTGGCCCCATATACTGGAGGTGGTGGGTTCAAACCCAGCCCCAGCCAAAAATAAAAGATTGGGGTGGTGCCTGTGGCTCAAGGAGTAAGGCACTAGCCCCATATACCAGAGGTGGCGAGTTCCGCCTGGGCCAAAAACTGCAACAACAACAACAAAATAAATAAATAAAAATAAATAAATAAATAAATAAAAATAAAAGATTGTTCCAAAACCATGAACAAAAGGAAATGGAATCCAAGTTCCATGTGGGCAACATCAGCCTTTATTTCCACCCACCTGTGGATGAGCTGAATTGGAGAAGGAAGTCACCCTGTGGGTTGAGGTGGATGGGTATTTTTAAAAGTCTAAAGGGTAAGGATTGGCACATTCCCTTTTTCCTGGGTAGGACATTCTTTGTATTCATTTCTTCCTGGGCGGGTCTCTCAATTTGACTATATCATCGACTACTGAGGAATGTGGCTATGAACAATTTAAGCATCTCTAAAACTCAGTTAAGAGACCTCACTGGGGAGTCTACAGAAAAAGTGGTAATTAAAACCTAAAAAATGGGCTCGGTGCCTATAGCTCAATGGCTAGGGCATTGGTCACATATACCAGGCTGGCGGGTTTGAACCTGGCCTGGGCCTGCCAAACAACAATGACAGCTACAACAACAACAATAGAAAACAGCCAGGTGTTGTAGCAGGCACCTGTAGTCCCAGCTATTTGGGAGGCTGAGGCAAGAGAATCGCTTAAGCCCAAGAGTTTGAGGTTGCTGTGAGCTGTGACACCACAGCCCTCAGCTGAGGGCTACATAATGAGACTCTATCTTAAATAATAATAATAATAATAATAAAATAAATAAATAAAACCTAAATAATGGATGAACTCTCACAAGGAGAGGGAATAGAGTAAGATAAGGCTAAGGATAGAACCCTGGAAAACACTTACAGCTTAAGGGGTGGACAGAGGAACAAGAAACCAAAAAAGAAGAGAAGCAAAAGAGCAAAAAGAGCATAGTTCAGTGATTAAGAAATAATTCTGGGTACCCATAGCTCAGTGGTTAGGGTGCTGGCCACATGCTCTGGGCCTAGTGGGCTCAAACCTGGCCCGGGCCTGCTAAACAAAACAAAACAAAACAAAACAAAACAAACAAACAAAAAGCCAGGCATTGTAATGGGCACCTATTCGTCCCAGCTACTAGGGACGCTGAGGCAAGAGAATCTTTTGAGCCTAAGAGTTTGAGGTTGCTGTGAGCTATGATGCTATTGTACTCTACTGAGGGTGACAAAGTGAGACTCTGCTCAATAAATAATAATAATAAAAGAACTCTGGGGGGCTTCCCACTTGGATCCTCCTCCCAGTATCTAGAGATTCTGTTCCCCCTCTTTTGCTTATCATGCTTATCAACCTTTCTCCATCAATGAACTCTATCCTGTCAAAAATACAAAATAAAAAATAAATAAACTCCAGAATTGGACTGAGTTCAAAACTTGGCTCCTGCTACTAGTTGTGTGAATTTGGGTGAGTTGCTTAGAATCTTTGATTCAGTTTTTTTGTTTGTTTGTTTTCTTCTGTGACTTAATTTTTTATCTATAAAATGGAATAAATGAAAGTGCCTATGTCATAGTACATACTTCATTGTGATGGAGATTAAATTAGTTAATGTTTATAAAGCAGTTAGTGCCTCATGTGGTGAGCACTGTATTTGTTAGTAATTAAATAAAACGTGAAAGAACTGGAGGAGCTGGGCATGGTGGCTCACGCCTGTAATCCAGCACTATGGGAGGCCGAGGAGGGAGAATTGCTTTAGCTCAGGAGTTAGAGACTTGCCTGAGTGAGAGTGAGACCCTGACTCATGAAAAAAATGGAAAAACCCAGCCAGGTGCCGCAGCAAACACCTATAATCCCAGCGGCTTCCAGAGGCTAAGGCAGTGAGATGTCCACTGCCCGAGTCTGAGGTTGCAGTGAGCTATGATGCCACTGCACTCTGCTCAGGGGCATAGGGTAGGATTCTGTCTCAACAACAACAAAGCAAAGAAATACAAAATCAGCAAAGGAAATAAAATAATAATAAAAAAAGAACTGGAGGAGAGTAGCCTCACACATTAGAGTTTTCAACCTACAGAGAGAAGCTAGCCAGGCACAGTGGTTCACAGCTGTAGTCCCAGCTTACTGAAAAGGCTAAGGCAAGAGGATTGCATGAGCTGAGAAGGAGTTTGAGCCTGCAGTGAGCTGATCTTGCCACTGCACTGTAGCTTTGGTGACAGAGAGTTTATCTGGGTCCACATTGAATACAGCTGCCCAAGACACACTTTCAAGTTGCTCTTTTTGATTTTTGTCACAAACAGATGTTTATTTTTATTTTTATATTTATTTATTTATATTTATAGAGGGCCATGGCATCACAGCTCACAGCAACCTCAAACTCTTGGGCTCAAGAGATTCTCTTGCCTCAGCCTTCCAAGTAGCTGGGACTACAGGCACCCACCACAACGCCCGGCTATTTTTAGAGATGAGTTCTCACTCTGACCCAGGCTGGTCTCAAACTCATGAGCGCAGGTGATCCATCCACCTTGGCCTCCCAGAATGCTAGGATTACAGGCATGAGCCACCATGCCCAGACTACAAACAGGTTTTTAAAGACAAAAAGGACAAGGAGTGGGCTGATACAATGTTGTTTGATAGGAATTCTCATTGATTTACTAGAATAACATTGATTAATGATTGGCTGCACATTGTTGAGCTAAAGCATATGAGTTATAGTGTCCAGTGTATACTATTTTATGGCTAGTTGGTATTAGTTAGTCTACAGCCCTAATAGCAAGCATCTTCAAGAAGTAATTATTTGGGGTCAGGCACAGTGGCCCATGCCTATAAACCTGGGAGGCTGAAGTGGGAAGATCGTTTGAGTTTAGGAGTTCAAAACCAGCCTAAGCAAAAGCGAGACCTCCTGAGCAAGGATGAGACCTTGTCTCTACCAAAAATAGTAAAATCAGCCAGTTGTTGTGGCAAGTACCTATATATAGTCCCAGCTACTTGGGAGGCTGAGGCAGGAAGATCCCTATAGCCCATGAGTATGAAGTTGCAATGAGTTATGATGACAGCACTATAATCTGCCTGGGTAACAGAAAAAAAAAAAAAAGAAGTAATTATTTGGCTGGGTTGTGGGCGGGGTTGGGGGGGGCAAGGTGATATGTGACTGCCATCACATTTCAATGCCTCTCTAGGCCTCTAGGCCTAATAATTAAAGAAAGCTCACATTCCTCAGATAAAAACATTTCTTTTCTTTCTTAAGAGTGATGGAATGAAGGTCAACATAGTCAAAATATAATTGATTCAGTAAGATGAAGAGAAATGGTCATTAGATTTCTCAGTAGGGACATATGGCAGAGACAATGCTATACATTCCCAAATCATTTCCTTTTTTCTCTTGGGCGGCCAGATTACTTTCCACTGTGTACTGTGTAGTTAAATGGGGCTATGTGATTATGTTCTGGCCAACAAAATATTAGCAGAAATGATGTATGACACTTCCAGGTCTGGCTCCTAAAATCTCCTCTGATACATTCTCTTTTCTCCTCATTCATTACAGAAGATCTAGTGGAAAATTCTGAGGCTCTAGGAGATGGCAGAGCCACTAGATGGATGGCACCTGGGTCTCTGACTGCTACATGGGACAGAGCTCCTCTCCCCTCCACAAGTGCTGCAATACTAAATTATTGAGATGTTTATTATAGCAACTACACCTGACTAACAGGGCAAACTACATGTTATAATATACTGTGTAGCTAAGAGGCTGGGAAGATGGACTATTTTTTTGTTTTTGTTTTTTTTTAAAGAAACTTGGCAGAGAAAGGAAAGATAAAGAAGGGATTATCTACAGGTGAATGCAGAATTGAGGGAATATGTTTGTGAATTGGCTCTGGCTTCTGTGGCATTTCTGAATTGATAGTTTTCTAAGAACCCTGAGCAGTGAGTACTAGCCCCCCAAATCTGATCTTTGCCTCCCAACCCAGGCAGAGCCTCCTGGGCCTATCTGAGCTTGCAGCTTCCCTATCTGGCTTTTCAGAAAGCTTCTCCCACTCATAATGTTAAATGGGGGGAGGGGGGGAAGGAGTGTTCCATGGCCTTGAATGACCCCAGGTAGAGGACTGAGGGGCTGGGGTTTACAGCCATCTTTTTCCAGATGTCATAGCAGGGACCACACTTGGGAGAACTCTGGGATGGAAAGAACTGGGCACGCCTCATCTCAGCCATTCTCCTCTACCTCCAGAAAGTCACCTTGGAGAAACAAACAGAGAGAGGAGAGAGGTCAGGAGATGTTCCCAAATGGGGTACAGCAGTGAATTGGCATGATCCAGGCAGTGGCTTGAAGAACTGATGTTCTTGGGAAAATGGAGCTGCCTCCAAACTCCAGTCACTCAAACTAAGACAGCTGAGAGAGTAGAAAAGTAGATTTCTTATCCCTTTCTCACTCTTTCAAGTACCAGCCAGTGGGACAGGATAAACCTGCATTTCTCAGTACCTGGCTCCCTGCCCCCTACCTTCTGGCCTCTTCAGATTTCCTAAAGTCTGAGGACCCTAGGGCAGAGATCAGGTAAATGACCAATGACCCAGTTTTTGCTGCAAAACACCTGGCATGGCCTGGCCAGCCTTGGGGGAAGGGGCCTCCCTCCTATGGCTCAGCTCCTAGCTCACTAGGTTTCTGTCCTGAATTCCACTGAAGTCTCTCTGAGAGGCATCTCATAGCACTGGGAAGGGCCTTGGAAACTTGCCTTCAAATTTTAGCTTGGCCGCTCATTCTCTGTGTGACCTTGAGACCTCTGTTTCAGGCTGTGAATGACTGAGTACAACAACAAAAAAAGTCTTACAACTTATAGGCACCTGCCACAATGCCTGGGTAGTTTTTTTCCCTCGGTGTCATGCTCACAGCAACCTCTAATTCTTGGGCTCAGGCAATCTTCCTGCATCAGCCTCTTGAGTAGCTGGGATTACAGCTACAATAATTACATGGCTCTTTTAGTACCAGGTTAGAAATTAATTTAAATTCTATCTTTTTTTTTTTTTCTTTTTTTATGACAGTCTCACTCTGTTGCCTTGGGTAGTGCCATGGCATCATCATAGCTCATGACAACCTCAAATTCTTGGGCTAAAGTGATCCTCCTGCCTCAATCTGCAGAGTAACTGGGATTTCAGGTGCCCACCACAACACCCAGCTGGTTTTTTTCTATTTAGTAACGACAGGGTCTCACTCTTACTCAGGCCAGTCTCAAACTCCTGAGCTCGAGGGATCCACCTGCCTTGGCCTCCCAGAGTGTTAGGATTACAGGAGTGAGCCACCATGCCCAGGCTTGAATTTTATCTAAGTGTTATCCAATTGTTCTTATTTAAGGAAAATTTGGAGAAGGGGATGTGTAAAGGAACACCCTTGACTCCACCCAGATGGTGGCTAGAATTCCTGACAGTCTTGTCCTGCCAGATTTTTAGATACTTTTGTAGTCTTCCTCTCCCACATTTATTTTATTTTACTTTTTGAGACAGAGTCTCAAACTGTCACCCTAAGTAGAGTGTTGTGGCATCATAGCTCACAGCAACCTCCAACTCTTGTGTTCAAGCTATCCTCTTGCCTCAGTTTTTTTTTTTGTTTTTTTTTGCAGTTTTTGGCCAGGGCTGGGTTTGAACCTACCACCTCTGGCATATGGGGCAGGTGCCCTACCCCTTTGAGCCACAGGCGCTGCCCCTTTTGCCTCAGTTTCTATTTTTAGTAGAGACAGGGATGGGGGGGTCCTTGATTTTTGCTCAGGCTGGTCTCTAGCATGTGAGCTCAGACAATCCACCCACCTTGGCCTCTCAAGTGCTGGAATTACAGACATGAGCCACTGCTCCTGGCCCACATTTATTATTTTATTTTATTTTTTAAATTTATTAATAGTTTATTTTATCACTCATATTCATAGCTCAGGAACATGGGTCAGTGGCAAACGTCTATGTAAATCAGCCCAAAGAAATTCTTTATATTCCAAAATCACGTTATACTCTGAAAGACACCAGCCTTCCTCATCTCCTCAAAATCTTTCATAGAATCATAATTTCTGTAGAAATCTGCATATGCCTTCTTTCATGTTCAGCCACAGCATACTTATAGAAAGCTGCGACCCCCAAGGATACAACAAATG